>JBBPKK010000285.1:0-33070 GCA_038089215.1 Tylopilus vinaceipallidus
CGTCCCGAAACTTGCACCTCCCTATAAATACCCACAGCCATCCTTCCGCCAGGTCGACCAGACCATCATCATGTTGGCCGCGATCTTGGGCGGGCTTTCGCTCGCTTCCATGTTCGCAGGAGCTCACTCTTCCTCCTTGTTGCAACGTCAATCAGCTAGCAACGTCACATACTCCATGAACGTCACCGACTGCCCTGGTATTTTCCTGCCATGTTCCGTCAAACTTAGCTTGATGTACTGCAGGCTACACTTTGGGATCCCTGACCGGGTCTCAGTATGGGCTGACAGCTCAGTTGTCGTTAGCGGGCACGCCCTGTGACGCGTTTGGGACCGATATCACCAATCTCACCATTCAAGTCACCTACCAATCCCAGTCGACGTGCGTCTCCCAAATGTATATGTTTTCAGTCCGTGTTGAGGCTTCGCATTTAGCCTACACGTAAAAATATACGACACTGCGAATGAGCAGTTCACAATACCCGAGTCCGTCATCGAACCTCCCCCCGCCCCCACGGAATCGTTCACAGAGTCGTCCGACCTTGTGTTCAACTATGACTCATCACCGTTCGCTTTCTGGATCACCCGTCGTTCGGATCCAGATGGAGTGCCTATATTTGACACTAGAATTACCTCGCTTCCTCCAACACCTATCCCACCCTTCAACTCTTCCGATCCCAGGACGGCATTTGATGGGTTTCCTCTCGTGTTCGAGGATCAATATCTTCAGGTAAGCATGTCTCGTTCCCGAAATACACCATGAACTAACGTAGAGACATCGAATAGGTTGCCTCTGCACTGCCTTACGGCACAAATATCTACGGGTTGGGTGAGGTGATTGCCAGTAGTGGCTTCCGACGTGATATAGGTACAGATGGTGGTGTTGGCACCATCCAGACGCATTGGGCTCGCGATGTCGCCGATCCTATTGACCAAAACATGTAAGAGAGCTGAAATAGTGTAAATAAGTGACTGACATGCCACAGGTATGGCACGCACCCCATCTTCTTGGAGCACCGCTTCAACGAAACCACTAATACGTCGTCCTCATCTGGGGTCTTGTTACTTAGGTAATTCGAATCAATCCCCTCTATGAACAACCGTGACGGTTTGGCAGTGCTGCTGGGTCAGATATCTTTTTGCAAACCCCACCTGGCTCGCAAGTGTCACTTATCGAGTACCGAATGGTTGGAGGTATTTTGGACTTCTACTTTTTCTCCGGTCCTTCGGATGCCGAGGTGATTGCCCAATACGGGGCAACGATCGGTTATCCCATGTGGCAGCCAGCTTGGGGTTTTGGATTCCACCTGTGCAGGTAGGTCACTGAGCATGAAACTTCAGTTAATTGTTCTGAGCCTGGCGGCGTGCTACTCGAGGTGGGGATATGTCAACGTTAGTGAAGACATTGCAAACGTTGCTGCTATGCGGGCCGCCAACATTCCTCTCGAAGGTATGCATTGTCGGAGGACTGTCTTGTATTTTGTGGGTATGAGCTAAATGACATGCTAGTACAATGGAACGATATCGATTTGTATCACGCATTCCGAGACTTTACAACTGATCCCGTGAGGTTCCCTGCTGAGGAACTTCAGCAATTCATAGAGCAGTTGGTCAGTTTCTTAAGTTTGGTCAAAATCGCACGACAAGCAGCTGATTCGCATTTAGACGGCCAACCACCAACACTGTAGGCATTTTCTCCATGGCGTGCCATGTGCAGTATGGATTAAATTGTCTCATCTACGTAGACATTCCCATAGTCGACGTTGGTATTGGAGTCACTGTCAATGCAACTGATGTGGTAAGTTTCAGTCTTGGGCAGCCGTCTCCTTCCTCATCCCCATTGCAAGTATTATCCATTCTCCGACGGAGTCGCCAGGTACACTAAGTTTTTTTTTTTTTTTTTTGCGTTTGTCTTACCATGACCTGTGCAGCGATGCGTTCATCAAGAACCCTGATGGCTCCCTCTACTTGGGGCAAGTTTGGCCCGGCTACTCGGTATGATTCCATCCATGGTGTGTTTCCTTGTATTGATTACTTCATGATGATCAGGCTTTCCCGGACTGGTTCGCAGAGAACACACAGGCATGGTGGACGGAGGCATTGACAAACTGGTCTGAACTCGGAGTCAACTTCTCTGGTCTCTGGCTCGACATGAACGAAGCCAGTTCGTTCTGCAGTTACTCCTGGTAAGTTAACTCAGCGATCATCGGAAACGTTCGCGTGAGCTTATCTGGAGGACAGTGGAACTGGAGCGAATTTCTCAGCATTGCAACCATTTAGTGTGATTGGGACTGTGGTTACCGGTTACCCTGAATGGTCAGTATGATCTGGCCAGAATTTGCCATTCATGGAATATACTGACAGCCATTCTCCTAAAGCTACAATGAAACTCTCTGGGGACCGAGCGGCAACATGACAATTAACGGAACGTCAACGAACTCCTGTCCTGCCGGAACTGTTGAGACGCTCTCCAAGCGTGGTGTCGGTGCTGGAGGGGAGCCAAACGTTAACCTCACCTACCCGCCATATACTATTCACAATGGTCGGGCCTCCAAATGTCGTTTTGTGAGACCTGGAGCTGACTTGTGCTTTCTGCAGGCGCCGGGGCACTTTCAACCAACACGATAGCCACGAATGCAACTCACTATGGCGGTTACGTTGAGCTTGACACGCACAGCATGTTTGGTATGATGGAGGAAAAAGCCTCGCATCTCGCTTTGCAAACCATCTTGAACGGGAAGAGACCGTTCCTGATCAGTCGCTCGACATTCCCCTCTTCCGGAAGGTGGACCGGCCACTGGGTATGTGCCTTCCTTCATGGCTTACTGCAGACATGTTCGGACCCACTCTCTAGCTAGGAGACAACTATAGCAAATGGCAATATATGTCCCTGAGCATCCAAGGCGTTCTACAGTTCCAGATATACCAAATTCCGATGGTTGGTGCTGACACGTGCGGCTTCAGTAAGTGTTTCAAGATGTTCAGCAAACGCTATTAATGCTTCACAGATGATAACACCGACGAGGAACTTTGCAACCGGTGGATGCAACTCGCTGCATTTACACCATTCTACAGAAACCACAACACATATGGTGCCCTTCCTCAGGAACCGTATCGATGGGACAGTGTCGCAAACGCGTCGCGGATTGCAATTGCTGCCAGATACTCGATGTTGCCATACTGGGTGCGTACCACGGGACCGTCACCATCCAGGCACCTTTACTGAGATGCACCATCTGACGGATGAAAGTATACGCTTTTTGCCAATGCTTCCACTAATGGTCTCCCGCCTGTTCGAGCCCTGTTCTACGAGTTCCCCAACGAGCCCGAGCTTTTCAACATCGATACACAATGGCTGATTGGCAGTGACATCCTCGTCACCCCTGTCCTGACCCCGGGAGCAACTACAGTCGAAGGTGGGTCTCGTCGCTGCACATGTATGAACCAAACGTTGACTGTGTGTGAAGGCATCTTCCCCGGGAGAGGCACCGTCGTCTGGCGCGACTGGTGGACGCACGCCGTCGTCGATGCGAATCCTGGCGCCAACACGACGCTGAGCGCTCCCATCAGCCACATCAACGTCCACGTGCGAGACAGCTCGATCTTGCTCTTGCACCAGGAACCTGGGTACACGATCTACGAGACCCGGCAGGGTCCGTACGCGCTGCTCGTGTCGTTGAATGCGGCGGGCACGGCGACAGGCGACGCGTACGTGGACGACGGGGAGAGTTATCCTCCGGGGCCGAACCGGACGTTGAGCTTCTCTGCGAGTGGGGGCACGTTGACGATCGAGAGCGTGGGGGGGTATACGATTGAGCCGACGCTCGAGACGATCACGATTCTCGGGGTGCAGCAGCCGTCGAAGGTGGTGCTGAGTGGCGAGACAATCCAGGGATGGACGTATGACGGGACGAACGAGGCGCTCGTCCTCTCCAACTTGTCGATTGCGCTGAACGTGGCGCAGACGAGCGTGAGCTGGGCGTAGAGCCGCAGACGACCAGGTGGAGAGCATGGCCGTACTTTGGTTTGCTGTGCCTAAGTATTTGTTCGAATGCATCTTGGAGTGAGCGAGTGCGCACGGGAGCAACAGGCAAGAGTCTCGTCAGGAGAGAAGGTGGAGCAGTGTCATCCATCATGGTCTGGTGTCCAGTCCACCTATGAGGCCTGCGGTCGATAGCGGGGTGACCTTCATCGATCCCAGACCGCAAGGACCGATTCAATCCCAAGTCGTGATTCTGAAGCACGACATAACTGCTAATTTCAAGAGTGCCTTGCCACGTATGACTCTATTTCGGTCGACGATTTTACCCATCACTGACTGAGGCCGTATATTCAGATCATGCAGACTCGTCAGATTTATTTTCTCTCCAGTTGGGCTTGCTTTTCATTGCGGGTATGAGGCTCTACCGCCTTTCTTTTTTCCGCCAAGTGTAGATAGAGAATATATGGTAATTTGAGTGGGGGACTATGCAGGGGCTATGCAGTATGGTCGTCTAAGGAATAAGACCGGGGCAGTAGTAATGTAGTCCGCAAACATTGGATCGAGCTGTCCATGACGAGCGGGATATCAGATCAGGCGGTCTAGCATCAGAGCGGTGTCAGTTTCGAGTCGGCGGTGGGAAACGAGATCCCGGCTGGCAATGCTCACCACTTCCTTGAGCCAGGTGATGAGGTCATTACGGTCCTTGTCCTTCTTGAGACCCGCGAAGGCCATCTTGGTGCCAGGGATGTACTGGAGGGAGGTGTCAATGACGAGCGGGACGGGGAAGAGGGCTTCGTGCCTTCTTGGGGTTCTCGAGATACTCGAACAGGGTGTACTCGTCCCATGTAATACCCCTTTTGACGTTGGCCTCGGTGTACGTGTACTTGGCCGCCTGACCAGTGGGACGGCCAAAAATGCTGGTACGAGTCAGCAAGCAACCTCCGCGCTGCCCAAGCGTACCTACCCGTGGAGGTTAGGGCCAACCTTGTGGGCCTCCCCAGCGCCAACGGTATGGCACTGCGCGCAACGCGTCTTGAACAGGGAGGCACCCTTTGCGGAGTCACCTGTCGCACAAGGTCAGCGCCAGGGTTTCTGGAAGAAGAACAGACCAAACCGGGAGCGTAAGGCATTGCGATAGATATCCGAGCGGTCGTGAAACAGATACAGACGGTCGAGTCTGGAGCGGTTACTGACGCCAATAATACAAACGCAGGCTCAAGGCGTCACTGATTTTTTTTTTCCTTTTTATTCGCTTCAAATGCGGTTCCGATCGTGCCGGTTTGTTCCGTGCGGCGGTCATCCCGCCCCGACCAATCGGAGAATTCCCGCTTCGGCTGCTGTCCCGAGCGAAAACGGCTTCAATGAAGTTGCGAGCTGCCTTCAATACGGTGGTCTGCCACCACGTCCAAGGGAAGCGCACGCGTGGAGATGCAACCATCCTTCCGCTAGGTCGACCAAATCGTCCATTATATGTCGAGTTGTTCGCACTCACCAAGTCCGCACGTGAAACCCTACTATGACACAGGCCCGGGGCGCAGACTCGTCACCCTTCTCTTTCTGGATCATAAGCCCGTCGGCGACTTGCCTCGTAGACGAGCTAGTCGCCAAACTATCTGAATCACCCGTCGCTCGGGTTCAGGTACCTTAGGTGAACATCATATGTATGACAAAACAAGTGGAATATTTGACACCACAACCACTGCCGTACGGCACAAAAGTATATGGGTTAGGTGAGGTGATTGCCAGTAGTGGCTTTCAACGTGACATAGGTACAGGTGGGAGCTCCAAACCCACTGGGCTCGCGGTGTCACTGATCCTATTGATCAAAATACATGAGAGAGCTGAAATAACGCAAAAAAATGACTGACATGGCAAACGTATGGCACACACCCCATCTATAGAGTATCGCTTCAACTCAACCACCAACACGTCCGCATCACCTGGAGTCTTGTTACTTTGCTAATTCAAATACATCCCTTCCGTGTAGATATTATAAACATTTGGCAGAGCTGTAGGTTCAGATGTCTTTTTTGCAAATCCCCCCCCGACTCGCAAATCCCCCTTATTAAGCACTGAATGATTTAGAGGGGGGGGCTTCTGCTTTTTCTCTGGTCTTTCGGATGCCGAGGTAATTGCTCAATGCGACGACGGTTATCCAGTGTAGCAAATACACCAAAGCTTTGAATTCCTCCTACGCAGGTAGGTCACTGACCGTGGAACCTCAGTCAAATTATTCAGAGCCTAATGGCATGCTGCTCAAGGTGGGGACATGCCAATATTAGTGAAAAGACTGCGAACGTCGTTGCTATGCGTGCTGCGAGTATTGTATGCCCCATCATCCTGAATTTTGCGATCACAAGCTAAATGATATACTAGTACAACCGTTATTGACTCTTTATACCACGCATACCCAGACTTGACGGTTGTCCCATAAGATTCACTGCTAAGCAAGCCCAGTGATCCGTCGAGCAATCGGTTGGTTTTTTGATTGCACACAACAGACAACTGATTAACATTTTGGATTGCCAACCACCAGGACCGGGCGTTTCTTGAACGACATGCGATATATATAGCGTGGATTGAACTGCTCCTTCGTAAACATCCTTATTGTTGATGCAGGTATTGTAATCATTGTCAATGTAATTGATCCGGTGGGTTTTAGCTTTCATTATTCCCCCACCCCATTGCAAGTATTTTCCGGTGGGGTCGCCAAGTACGCCGTATTAAGTTATTTCTGTGTATGCTTCACCCCAGCCTGTAGCGATGCGTTGTTCAAGAACCCTGGTCTATGTACCCTGGAATTCGTGAATTACGAATGCCACCAGATGTGCGATGGGGCCGCACTGGGCGTCGTCGTCGGGGTACATTTGCCCAGATGGACTCACTGCCGGCAGACGAAATTATGCCCTCTTTGCCGATGCTTCTAATAACAGTCTCCCACCTGTCTGACCTCTGTTCCACGAGCTCCCCAACGTCGTCGAGCTTTTCAACATTGGTGTACAATGACTCATTGGCAGGACATTTTCGTCCCCCCCCCCTGTCTTGACTCCCGGCGACTATAGTCAACGGTGGGTCTCACGTACGCACGCGCATGAGTCGAGTGTTGGTCGTGCGTCCGATGCATCTTCTCGGCGGAGACACCGTCGTCTAACGTGACTGGTCGTCGATGCAGATCGTTAATACCCGCACGACGCCCCTAGGGGGTTCCCACATCCACATCCACGTGCAAGACAGCTCGACCTTGTTCTTGCACCAGGATTTGTGTGTATATACGATTTGTGAGACGCGCTGCGCGTGTCGCTGAATGCGACGGGCACTGCAGCAGGCAACCCTTACGACGACGACAGGAAGTGCTACCCTCCGGTGCCGAATTGGATTTCGAGCTTGTCTGCGAGCGTCGACGATCGAGGGCGTCGGGGTGTGTACTGTCGGGCAGACGCTCAAAACAATCATAACCTTGGAGGCCCAGGATCCACCGAAGACGTGGTCGTCAGCCTATGGCGACGCCATTCAGGGATGAACGTACGATGGGCTAAACGAGGAGCTCGTCCTGTCGAACTTGTCTGTTGGACCAACGGGTGGGTGACGTAGACGACTAGCATGGTCGAACTTTCGTTTGCGTTTGAATGGATCTTGGTGCAGTATGGAATCCCAGTGGCGGGTTGAAGGAGGCCAAACAGTACTATTCATCCTTCAATGAAGTAGTACGCTATAATATTACATTTCTAGGGATAAGTGTCACAGATATCAGAATATTCGACATCATCAGCATACAGTAGACACGCGCACAAGCAAGTTGAGGCAGAAAATTCAAGTCGACAGTCCAAATTTTTTCAAAGTTGCCGACCATATCTTGGGGTTCGCGGCCCCCCGACCCCGTTCCTTCTCCACATCGGACAAATGGAACGTGCCTGGCATTCTCAACTCCGAGTCGTCGCTCTCTTCAACGGAGCGAGGAGTGTCGGCGCGACCGACAGACGGAAGCTTGTCTGTTGCCTTGGTCCCCTCTTCAGACCCCACTGCCGCCCGCCTCGCACTCACCCCCACCCCCGCCCGCGCGTTCGACGACGACGCTCGGCCGTCCCGTCCGTCCTTCGAGCTGGGCGCCGCGCTGACTCCAGTTACTAGGACCGCCTCAGCAGAAGAGAGGTCTCTGGTTCTACCCGCGTCGCCAATTTCGACCTCCTCCGGCCCCGTGACGGTGACGGTGACACTGTGGCCGGGGTCGGAGCTCCCGAGACTGAGCTTTGTGAACGACTCGGAGGCATCGTCGCTCGGGCTGCCGTCCTGCGAGGTGGGCACGTCGCTGCTGGCACCGCCTTCGGCCTCCGCGGGGTTGATGTGGTCCCGTCCCCATCCGCCGCTGCCGGTGCTTGAGGCGCTCGAGGCCCGCGAGTGCGAGTGCTTGCCAAAGCGGTGCAGGGCGCGTGCAGATGCAATGGCAGAGCGCCACCGCCTTTTGGGGTCAAAGTGTTGACGCAAGCCGATAGCGACGTCGTGCTCCGTCGACGCTTCATGTGCTGTCAGCCACTGGAGACCGTCCCCCCACGCCGTTGAGCGCACTGTGTAAGCGAGCGAGAAGGTGGCTCACGTGGTTATTATACGCTTCCTGTGCCGTCGGTCGTCGCGCGGGGTCCGGGTTGAGCAATAGCTTAATGAATATTTTCGCTGCTCGCGTGTCAGAAAATAAAACGACAAGATATGCTCGACGCTACCTTCGTCGGAAATCTTGCTCCAATAACGCTCATGAAACTCGATTCGGGCCTCCGTGGTCTCGCGGATCATTTCTTTCGTGTCCTCTGCTCGGAACGGCGAATACCCGCATAACAAGACATATGTAATGATCCTGCGTGACATCTATGTGTTAGCAGCCACACATGCGTGGCGAACAGAAGCGGCGCGCACCCCGTCGACCATACGTCAACAGCCTTGCCGTGTCCAACCTTGTTAAGGACTTCAGGCGCAACATAGCCGAAACTGCCCGCCAGGGAATGTAATTGCTCTTCTGGGGAATGCAAGTGCTTGGCACTGTTAATTTATCCAATTAAGAGTGATCTTCTAGAAGAGAGAGATCCGGACGTACATTCCAAAATCGGCGATGACGATGTCACTGTTTGGATCCTTTGTTCTGTAGAGAATGTTTTCGGGTCTGGGGTTGCGCGTTATGGAACGTAGATGAACAGCGTAGTGGGTACTTGCTTGAGATCGCGGTGGACGATGTCGTGATCATGGAGGTACTTGACCCCTGATAGCACGGACCTAAACGTGATGTGATGAGACCGTGCGGCCGCGACAGATATCTAGACTGTAGATGACGAACCGTACGATAGAAACGGCATCTTTCTCCGTGAATTTACCCCTCTGCAATATCCGCTCGAAGAGCTCGCCCCCGGTAGCAAGCTCGAACGAGAGGTAATATTTACTTCTCGACTCAAACCAATCGTAGAATTTCACCTAAGGGGGATGGTACGACGATCAGTCGGCCTGCATCGAGAAACACGGGTGGCACAAGACGAACGATGTTTGGGTGATCGAGGCCCTTCAAGACTTCCATCTCGCCCCACACAGCTTCCTCATTTCCCTTTACCTTCTTCTTGGGAATCACCTTGAGAGCGACTTCCTTCGTGGTCACCGCGCGCAAATTTGGTGAAGAGAAACCCGGGGTGCGGTGCAAGGCAGCGTTGAAAAGCGGTATCGTCGAGTGACCGTGAGGCGGTTCAATCGGACTCGGCGTGGAAGATGCAGGTGCGCCTTGTCGTGCGAGGTCAATCTGATCGGCTGGAACATGCCAGGTCGCTTTCTGTCAAATACCAAACACGTCAGTTTGCAGGGGCATAACCCGCGACCCAGCTGCTGTGGCAGTCCTAACGGCATGGACGAGTTAGCACTGCACGACTTACCACGACCTTGCCAAATGTTCCAGTTCCAAGTACTTCATGTGCTTCGTACAGCTGTTTCTTCACAAAACTAGGTGGCTGGGGTAAGAGCGCGTCTTTCAGTGAAAGATGCTTCATGGTTGCGGGATGTCAAAGGTCAGGCAAGTATTCGCGTGAATATGGGTTCCCTGAGGGCCAAGAGTAGGACGTCAATTGAAGAGGTGGGTTGCGTTCAGACGAGCGAGCAACAGGATATGTGGAGTGGGGCGAAGAAGACCTGTCGGCCATAATCGTCGCAACCGATATGGATTACACAGCTTTAGTTGTTTTCTGATTTGAGACACGTCCCACTTATCTTATCAGATACCCAGCGCACAAAACACAATCAGGCTGAGTGGACGTTGTTTTTTGAGCGCAAGGCGCTATTGTTTGGCTCTGCAGTAAGTTTTTGGTGATTAGAAATTCACTGCAATTAGAAATACATCGCAGGCGTAGCGGAGAAAGTAAAATGCTATCGATACGGCAAAACAAAAATGCTATTGTCGGACCGGAATATGGAACCGTGTGCATAGCAGAACACCTCTTTCGCATCAAGCGAGTTGACCGAGGGCGGCAACCACACCAGCCAACACACCCAGCTTCCAGTCGTTGGTCGCGTCCTTCAGCATTGCTCCTGAGGTCGTAGTCGATGTTGGGGTCAAAGTCGGGGATGGCGCAACCACGGGGCCAACCTGAGTAGTGCGGGCGGCAACAGACGTAGCAGAAACATAACTGTTATTGCGCACCACGCGTTGAGCCTGCTGTAACAAAGAACAAACTTATGGCTTACGCAGAGCTGGCGAGCGCGACATTGGAATTCGTGTCAAGCATTACCCCGTTAATGACGTGAATGACACCATTTGATGTTAATACGTTCGTCTGCACAATCTGGACCTGATTAGACCCTCCAATGGAAACGTACGAGCCCGTAGAATTGGTGACAAAAGCGTAATTCTGGCCCCCTGCCGAAGTGAGACTGGTCCCGTTATGAATCTCGGTGTGGTAAACCGATGATCCGTTGATGATCTGTTCGGTGAAATACTCAGGGAAAGTAAAACACGTGAAAGGACGACAAACATGATTCTCGAGAACGTTTTGAAGTGCTGTCATGTTCCCCGAGATGCCGGCAATGGAGCTTTGTGCAGCTTGGAGACCGGCATTATTTGGTGCAAATATGGTGATGCCGCGGGCGGAGCTCAGTGCATCGAGAAGTGTCAGGGAAGAGCTGTTTGGGAGATGCGTAGATTGTAGAACACCCGCAACGGCTGTGAGGTTATACGATTCGTTGCTCAAGATGGTGGAAATATTGGGCGGGATAGCAAGCACAGAGTCGATTGCCAGAATTGCTGTATCATTGTAACGTGTCGTATTCACGACCGGAGTATTATACCTGATATCAGAAGTATGAGGTAGGGCATGGGAGTTACAAAATAATTTACCCCTGGACGTTCTTGATAAATATGGTCCCGTTGGGATACTTGGACCACACTAGAACTTGAGACTGGTTTCCTTCGAGGGTGACAAGGGAAGAGTCATTGAGTAAAGTGCGACCGATTGTCACATTGGGAGACGTTCCCGTCTCGTTAATAAAGTTACCCGGAACGATATGATACGAGACAATATCCGCCAAGCAGGACAAATTGTTAATGTATAGGCCGGACACTAGAAACATTGTAAGAAAGACAAATTAGACCTTGAAAGGTGACGCACAAGCACTGTCCGTGGGCGCAAAGATGGTGTTATTACCTCGCGATAGTTGGGCGAGCACACGTTCACCAATAGAGCTACCGTTCAAGAACGTAGTAGCGTTGGCAAATTGATCAAGACCACTGGAATTCAGAGCCTGCAAAAGGCCAGTGAGATTGCCCTCGGCGAGTATGACAGGAATGAAGGCCAAGACTGCGAGTGTCAGTGCACCGATGAACATGGTGAATGGACGTTAGAAACTGCAGAATGGCTGCCAGAAGGGGCCATCCCTTGACAACTCTCCCCTCTCTCTCTTGATGACGCAATGCGCAGCGCCGCCGCCGCCGGCAGTCAAAACGATCGATTGTAATGGCCACCGTCACGGCAGGCCTTTAGGAGATTTTATGTCGTTTCATACTGTTGTGCAAAAAATTAGCATTTTCATTCTAATCTCAACGACAACACTTACACCTCTCGGACTCGATTCACAGATTCAGATCAAGGAAATCCATTTACTGCACGCTGTTGCTGGTTTTTACTAACGTACTTTAGGACCTAGAACAGTTTCGACTTTTGCCGACTTTCGTGCACGCATGCAGACTTTTTTCGTCATGTCGGGTCACGTTGCCGGTACCTGCGGTGCTTTAAATTTTAGTCTCAGACGGTTAACGGCATGCAATGTTAGGCTTCTTTTGCCGAGAAGGAGTTGAGATTCGTCACGGACGACAATCTCCCTTGACTTGCAGCTCAAGAATTGATCCTCCAACTTCATCCGGTGGGTTGTCTCCTCTTATATGCAGTACACTGCGAGACTCTTTGGCTCAGGACTCACTCATGACTCCTAGGTTTCAGTTTTTTGTTTAATTCAATAGCAGGATCTCTCTGAGGATCTGGAGGTCATGTGATTGAGACCCATGGTCATTTGGACACACATCAACAGTTTGCGATACAATAGTCCTTGTCTAAATGTTTTTTTTTCGAGTCTGCAAGATGTAAGGAATATACATCTACATTACATTTGCACTTTGCATTATCGCTGCAAGTTGACCGCTCTGGCACGTACTCTAGGTAATCCGGCTTCTATGGTGGCTGATAGGGATCACATACATGCCACACGCAAGCTTTGTCGTACTGCAATTGCCTGCGGGAACAATCGCCTAGGATTCGAGTCAAAAGTTCATTCCAATCTATTTAATAGCTTTGTTCAGTGTAGTCAAATTGATGTGATCTTCCTTGGCTTTCTACTTAAAACTCAGCGAACCCACTCTCGGCGAATGCCGAGATAGGTGTTGCCGCCTGTGCCGGTTCTGGACTTGTTTTTCTCTAGTCACACGCCTCCGAACTCTTGCGTTGAAAAGCCCCAGAACACTGTTCTACCTCACGATGGCACGCCGCGCACCTCCCCAAAATGCCGCCATGTTTGGTGCACCTCCGCCACGTCGCGCTCTCAACGATCCAAACGAGTCCAACTTCTCCCGGTTTATCCGAGAGGAAGTATTTGCGCCGGAAAAGCTTATGGGCAACATCAACATACTCACCGCAGTCTCTGTATTTGCGGTTGGCGTGTTTACAGCCAGGACATGGGGAGACCTTCTAGTGCCTGCGTAGCTGGGTTGTAAAGTTGCAGTCTAACGCGGTATCCCCGTTGCTCTCCGTGTTGGTTCGGTATGTGAATATCATGTCCTCCTATCCGCATAGTTTCTAATTCAATCCGATGCAGTTTATTCTGCGCCTTTGTATTTTTTTTTCCCCATTGCAATCATCCCCATAAGCACAAAGATAATGTTGTTCCCGCCGTAATGCTGTTCCCGATCATAGAAGGACCACCAGCCACTAAATATATCATGAAACTACATCGTGATTGTTCTTCATGCGACTTGGCGCTACGGTTAACTGGTTCCGACAGCTCCTGGTAAATAGTTTCGAATCCATGATGTCTCTCGACCGGTGGTCAAAGAGGGCCACTTGCTGCCGTTGGGAGAGGTTTGGGGGTTTTCAGCACCGAGCCACCAGTTTCTGACCAACGGTTGACTGACTCCTCCGACCCGATGGGTCAGTTCCGGCAACCAGCTGACATCGGTAGTTTGCGAACATTTAGTTGTACCGAAGCGAATGAATTGCTTATCTCACTCGGAGTCGGGTTTAAGGTGTGCTCGTCTATAAATTGTTCCTCTAGGCACCTCAAACCTTGTTGCAGGAGGGCACAAGTTGCCGTATGGTTCCAAGTTGGTACATTAGTGGCGTTGAATACACCTCGTTCTCATGCGGCCACGGTAGAAATTTTCGAAATGCTCGGACTGACCGCCCACCTCACGGTTTGGGTTCAAGCTCAGAATTTCGTATTTTTTCCTGTCGCTCCAGAATAGCCGTGAATACAAACGACCCGGTTGTTCACCCACGGGAGCGCCGAAGATTTTTGCAATCCTTTTTTCTCCTTGCGACTCGCGACCCGCTTCATGACTAGTGCCTTCCACGTAGGTGTTTTATCTTTTGAGGGCAAACAAATGCGGACACGGGAATGCCCGCGAGCCTGAGTATTGGTCACGGCCTCCCTTCCCCTTCGTGATCCTTGCCTTCTCCGACTTGTCAGCATTTCCACTCGTTTTTCTAGAAGTTTGGGGTTCGAGCGATGTCCCTGTCCAAGGACGTGTATATTCCCATTAATGCCTGACTAGCCCGGGTGAAGCTCTGCAAGGTAGATTCCATCGCCCCGTATACGCTCTCGCATCCTCTTATGTTACTAGATCCAGGGCAACGCATCTCGATCTTTCGCTTCAGCACCGGTCCACATCCGAGTACGAACATTCGATCCTTGTCGCAGACGGAAATGCTGAATGACGGCGCCAGACCCCAATTTCTCCCCCCAAAAAAAAATGCAATAAAATAAAAGGCTGGACCGCAGCATGGTTGTCGACTGTGACCGCGTGTCCCCAATTTCAGCTTTCTTGGGGACTTGATTGTGGCGTGTTCGAGTGACAGCATCGAACAGCCATTCCATCGTGGGTCTTGGAAGCTGTCCAGCGCGGTGGTCCCCGCTCACTTGGCCTTCGGATCGTCCAAGAAGGAAACGTTCGAACCATTGCCGTCCGTCTGGATGATCGTGCTGTTTACCATTACGTGCAACAAGTGGCCCATGGAGCACACGTTCCCTGCCCAATTTTTCCAGGGGGAAAAAAGGAACGCAAGTAATGTACCTCAAAAAAAAAAGTCATCGATAAGGGACAGGTGGACACAGCATGTAGATCCGGATCATGGTCGTCCCAACTGCTGCGCGTTACTTGCATGTCATTGTCAGAGATAGAGGAGGGATGTTGAAGAGGAGTGCGTGCAATACACCTCATTTGCTCATGTTGTGGAGTTGACACATCTCTAGGACTTCCACCCGCGGACTCCGTCAGACGCAGCGTCCAACGGGTTGGTTACTGTGAATTAGAGAAGGGGCCGCTTCATTCGGCCGAGCTTTAACTCCATTTACCCCGGAGTTGTACCCGGTACATGCTTTCTGTGCCACGGTCGGTAGATGCCAAGCACAGCAATGTGACTTTCTCTCTGGCCTCGTGGTGTTACATTAGCTCGGGCCTCTTTGGCACCACCGCCGTGCACCCACTCGATCCCGAAGTACCGCTCACATGATCATGGATTACCACACGACCGCGATTTTTTAATCTTTGGTGATGAGGCGAAAGAAGCAGTGATGGGTCTCGAACATCAGAGTCACGGTGCGGGCGGCGATGGAGGGGGTACGTGATCGTGCTCCTCGTCATCCATGGAAAGAACGACGCTGGATGTCGAAAACTTTTGAGACTGCCTCTCAGCCCTGATCATCCTGCGCGTTCAGACCTGAGGGCTGATCATCAACTCCGAGTCCTTGTTAGGAAGGTCAGTGCCAACCACGGTCGAGCCGGAAGAAAAAAAAACAACTCCGTGAAGCACGAGCAACTGGAGTGCGTAGGATGACGGCAGGGCTATCATGGGACTGGTGCAGTTAGAATACATTTGTAAGGCAGACGAGTAGAGCGGTAGCGATAATAATGTGACATGTATGGCAATAGCAGGAAAAAGCAAAGCTGAAAACAGAGAATGTTCAACTACAACTAGTGTATTGGAGCGTCCGGTGCCAAATTTCTATCGACTAACATTACCCCTCTAAGCGCTTTATCTTTCCCTAGACCAATATTGCATTTGCGAAGGGTCTCCCCCGGATCCAGCCGGGGGCGGCGGGCTGGTCGTTTGGGCATGAGTATAAGCAGTCACGGGCTGGTTGGACGCAAAGGAGAGTGAAGTGGTCCTCGCTTGCGGCGGGAATGGGCCCATGGCAGAAGACGAGCCAGAAACGTATGCTTGTTGCAGGGATGGGTGTGATCGCCCTGAAACCGGGTTGCCTGAAGTAGTCGCAACGGCACTAAAATGTTGGGATGGAGCCGAAACGGGCTGGACGGAAGACGTTGAAAATCCCTCCTGGGCATTGCTCTGAGTTGGATAGAATGGCGCGGTAAGCGTCGGGAAATTGAGACTAGCCGTTGACGTGGCCGAGGAACTGGTTGAAGGCAACCCTTCCGACCCGCTCGCAGTGGTCCAGGCATGCGAAGACGCTGGCTGTGGATACCCACGGTGCCTGTCATCCGCGCTAAGGTCATGGCTGTTCTGTGACCATGATTGCGTGTGCACCCGACTCTGATCGTCCCTTGCGCCAGACCATACATCCCCAGTAGAACTAGGTTCTGTGAAATAGGACGTGGACTGCGTGTGATGTTGTTGAGCGGATAAATATGGATGGTAATAATTTGCGCCGAAATCTGATCCGCGAGCGGCGGACGAGATGGATGATCCCATCCCGGTGTCGGGCGTGGCACGACCTGTACGAGAAACGTAGGAAACCCGCGTGTCGCCGAGAGGACGGTAGGACGCATCCGGGGGCTGGTAACTGGATGCTCGTGACGGGACAGCAGAGTATGTTCCGCTAGAAGAGTCTGCGGACAGGTTTGTATAGCGAACGTCCTGGCCACTAACGCGCGGATCGTCCGTGTCAGCCACGTCAACGGGAGATACGTCGTTGTACTCGACACCTCCGGCGTACTCATCCACGAGATCTGAGCTGGATGCGTGGTCCGCGGAGAGACTAGGCGAAGGCTCAGGTTTGCGACGTTTCCGACTGTTGTTCGGCCGCCTCTTGTACACATAGTCTGGGTATTTCTGATTGAAATTATCTTTGAGTAATTTGGCTTGGTCCAGGTAGAACTGCTTGTCGGACTAGACGATCAAGAAATCTGCAGTCAGACGACTGGGGATAAAGGTGTACGAGTGATGGCCTGACCCCACTCATCGCATTCCATTCGCGACTAAGAACCTTGCTCACTTCTCCAGTGCGCATCGACTGGTTCTCTGCGGCAACTTGGGGTCGACGGCGGCGGGCAAATATCATAAAGGCATTCATGGGTCGTTTAGGAGTACCATCTGCATTTAGCGCCTGGGACGTCAAAGCAGCATTCGGGTCATCTGCGAAGCAATGTGAAGAAAAGTTGATGTGACGGAGAAACATTCGTGCGCCGCACCATCGGCACCAGGCTCCATCCTGTGTGAGTCAGGGTAAACCAGATAACCGGCGTCGTCGTCTGAGCCAGATGGGGAGCCGCGGTCATGCAATGACCCAGAGGACTGCGCCACAGCTTGATGTAGTCCGTGAAGGTCTGGGTTGTAGCCTTGCATGTCAACGAAAGCGGCGAGCACGCAGGACCACTAGAGGAGAGTGAATGATATATAAAGGAAGAGGCCTGGTCCGCTTCCGGGAAGGTCAGTGATCAGCAGAGACCTGAGTCAGATAGCAAACTGGGCGGGTTGGGGCTGAACCTCAAAGTACGGAGCAACTTCTGGCTAAGAGCCAGAGTTTTCTAGGGGGAATTGTTGGCGTAAGGCAATAAACAAGGACATGGCGGGATAGACGGGAACCAACTGGCGAATTAAGCCTCAGTGATCGTACATGCTGAAATGAACCTTGGGTCCCTAACATTCGCGGAGCTCGTGGGTCCGCCGCACGACCCTGTTCATTGGTCCATCACTGATCGAGGCCGAGCGCTCGCAGAACACTCTTCAAGTTCACCCAAAGCACAGTCACGCCTCTAGCCTCAAGGAATCACCAAGGACAGGCCACTCGTTCCGGTCTTCAAGTCCAATCTTGGATCGAATCCGCTTCACGATCAGAGTTCCGCTTTGGGCTAGATGCTAGGAAAAGCCCTTTTTTTTTCAGGCGCTCAAGACCCCGGAAACACACGACGCGTGTTACCGAGGCTTGGCCAAGGAAGGCTATACTCACCTCAGGAGCCAGAGTGGTGGGTCATATTTTTGCAAGGCTATCCTTGTGCCCGAAATCCGGACCCCCCACCAGACCTGCCAGTGCTGCAAAGAAATTTTTGGCTTTGTAAATAGTTCAAGATATTCAAGTTCTAATCAATGCTTACCGCACCACGGCAACAGGTTTCGGTCCCCGTCGCGTAGGGAGCCGCGGCGGAGATTGTTGCGTGAATGTCTGCAGAGGTGCGCGGCTTCGTGCACGGATGCTAATTGGCATCTTGAGTGATTCTGTCGTCTGGACTCTCACCGGCATCAATTACTTGAGCAAGTTTTGCGCTATTAGATCGTCAATTCGGCCCCGTCGGACATGCACGCGGAAGGCAGCCAGTGAATCGTGCCACCTGACGGCTGCATTTCCGATCCGGAGACTTCCGACGTGTCCTTCGATGTTGTCGTCTAAGGGACTCAGCCTGCATCGATCATGCATACTGGCCTAATCATGATCTGCCAAAAAAAGTCTACTTCAGGGTGCACCCTGAAATTCGTAAAGGTATGCGCGCAGCGATATTATGTATCGTGTGTCGTCGTGTTATCTGCAACTTCTGCTTCCGATCAAAGGCCCATCATGAACATTCGCGGCAGACTCATTGGCCAGCAGGATAACGACAGCCCGTGCACCAACCGTGCGCACTACGAACAGCATGGAAACAACGTTACAAAAGCAGTGTGGAGCCTCCAGTACTTCCATACGTCCCACTTCCGTTCTCGCTCCCAACTTCGGAACTTTGTTTAGTGCAGTCCCTGCATCTTCGAGCGACCAGATCTCTCGGACTAGGGTAGCTAGAATTTGAAATACCTCAACTTTCCTTTGCCTCGAGTGTCCTGTGCTCTTCATCCCTAGTGGTGTGACTAACTTCGATGAGCCTGTCCTTGATCCGAACATCGTAGTCCGTTGGACAACGCCGTCTCGCCCGCAGTGTTGGGCGTTGATTATGTATCCATCATGATGCTGTCGGTTTCACGACCCACCTTATCCCACGAGGACCAAGTGATCTCCGTCCCAGAATCCCGGTCTGATCATTAATCTCTGTGCAGGTCACAAGAACTTTATTTGAGAACTGAGGAAAGGTACCAAGCTTCGTTGATGACAAGCAACGCCGCCCTGCATATCCATATCGCGGTAAACGAAGGACTCCAGGGAGCCGGCCTCCCAAACCGTCGCAATTCGTGGCACACGTCAATCTATGAAAGATGCATGTACAGCAAGGGATACATCCCCTGCACTGTACCTTGAAGTGAAGCTGGGTTCCATTGCTTCATTTTTACAATGAAAACCTGCCCTCGGGGGAATGCGGCCATCGTGCTCGAGCTGAACGTCGAGAATGAAGCAGCACGAAAGCGCTCAGCGCGGCGTACTTCTGATGACCTTGGGAGGATATAGTAGTATGAAAGTTCAGTAACCCGCGGCAACCTGGCATTCTCTGATATGGGAGTCGGATTATCTTTTTGAGAAGATGGCACATCCTCAGCGGTGGACATGGCACGTCGTAGGGCACTGACGTAACACTCTCCATTCCACGGAACAGGATTAATCCAAGATTTTCGATGGATCACATCTACCTGTCTGAGGTTACAACATACGGGGCTTAAAGTACCACTCGAACTGTTGATAGCTTGGAGCCGCATGGCGGTAGTTACGCCACTGTTGTGCCCAACACCCACCGGTTCCACGGACTGATCGATGTGCAGCTGCACGCCCGTCGCCTGTTGCCCGGCGGGAGAATCAAAGCCAGGATTTTAGCTTACTAGAAAGAATTTGTCGGGAAACTCCGACTCATGCGGGATGCAAGCTTGGCGTTCACCCCTGTCACTGCGAACCCCAGGGTCCTCTAGTATTTTGGAGGCTGTCCCTACGCATCGATCTCAGAATCGAAAGCCACGAGTGTAGTCACTCACCGTGGACCTTCTTTGTTCTCGTAGTGCACGGAGTTTTTGGGTCATGGTCTCCAATCACGGAGAAATCACCATGTGAACTCCAAGCTGTATACGCGACACAGCCCCACTTCTTAAGAGGGCTCGTCTCCGTGCCGTCGCATTCAGATACTTATGGGTTTGATAGAAAGAGAGCGGATCGCAATTGGTGGGAGAATTCGGTCATCATTGGCCATTACTGCCAAGCCAGAAAATATCCCATTTCTCCCGACGGGGGCCGGTGACCCAAGTTGGAGCTGAATCAGAAAATGAAAGAACATATCAGAGTTCTATCAATTCGTCCAGAAAGCCGCGGTATCACTAGGTCATTGCAAAACACGCCGGACTAGGCTGGGGATAGGTTCACGGTGGCGGCCATATCATGGTGCAAGCCTCCTCGGCGAAAAAAAATAGGCAAGGAAAGCTCGTGAAACCCGTACCTTTGGTTCGAGTCACGGGTCGAATCATGTGGATTTTGGCTTCCTACTAGTTACTAGCCTATGGCGTAATATTTGCACATTTATTGCAACAGCGCGTTTGTTTGTGCGTGCGCGATATTCAATACACGTGACTTGAATCTCTCCATCACGACCACCACCTTAATGCTACACCCTTAGCCAACGCCAGGGCACAGCGACATTGGTGGCGTTCCCGGGACCACGGACCGCCTAACCCCACTGTGGGTGCAGTGAATGACGACAGCGAGGTCTGACCACTGATGCTCCCCACGACGACGACGACGGTGACACGTCGCAATGGCCACGATGGCAGTGAAGACAAGCCCACGGTGTTACCAAGACGGAAACAACGATAGTTCTGTGTGGCCAATGCCATGTCGCACACGGCGACCACGATTTTGCCAGCGCACCTGTGGCCGATACCGTGGTGGATATGGCACAGACGGCCGACAACGTGTGCACGCGCGTGGCCAACGCTT
Source organism: Tylopilus vinaceipallidus (assembly GCA_038089215.1). Classification (NCBI taxonomy): domain Eukaryota; kingdom Fungi; phylum Basidiomycota; class Agaricomycetes; order Boletales; family Boletaceae; genus Tylopilus; species Tylopilus vinaceipallidus. The sequence goes on from JBBPKK010000285.1 coordinate 20,777, forward strand.
TGGCGCACAGTGCGAGGGCAACGAAGACGACGCCAACATATGTGTAGCCAATGCCACGACGAGTACAACAACGACAACTCCTCCCCTGACGCGCCCAAGACCAACTCCATGACGTCACCGAGATGATGACGATAGCAATCACGACAGTGCATGGTAATGTCACCACGACGAGGACAACGACGACAAGGCGACTACACCCGCACGTATGTGGCCAGTGCCATGGAATCACCAAGGCGAAGATGATGACGACAATGCCAATATACACGTGGCCAGTTCCATGGCGCACCACGGTGAGGACAACGAGGATGACACCAGCACGCAGGTGGCCAGTACTCTGGCTCATTCTTCACTCTTCGTTGACACGACTCTCCAACTCTTTAATTAATACGTTCTTTTGTTCTTAGTATCCTGAATGGATGTGATTCGAATTGCTTGATCTACAACCTAGTGACCGTGCGCCCACAGTTAGATTCGCACACGTCCATTGCTCTGTCAAGACGATTCAAAAACTTTCGGTGAAAAAGAATACAATGTCACCGGAGCCTGAACTGCAGTGCGCGGGGGAACTACGATTAACAGTAGTTAGGTGCTCGCGAGCGCAGGTATTTCATGAGATCTGTTAGCATGCCAATCTGCGCTTCAGCATCAATTGAACGCATGACACATTCATGCTTGGTCACGTGTACTATCCTCTTTACCACTACTAGAGTCCCGCCGGTCTTTGACGCGTGTTAGCTCTCCAGTTACCATCATCCACTACGTTCCAATAGATGAAGAACGCCATCTCAGATGCCAGTAAGTTCCGCCCTCAATACGTATTAGTCTGACGTCGTTTGACCGTCATTAGACTTCCCAAGGACTGCGGATGGGCGGGTTTACCATCTGGGAATAAAGTCAGGCGAAGTGGCAAATAGGATCGTGAGGTTTTTTTACTGGACGTCATCTGTTCGCAAGCTGTCCTCAACGGATTATATGTTTTTTTTTGTCTTGACCAGGTTACTGTTGGTTGCTTTTCCCGTGCCAAGCTAGTGGCGTCATACCTGGATGCCTCCCCCAAACCATTTTCATTATACTCCGAACGTGGATTTCTGACGATTACAGGACGGTATTGGGGTGCCCCCGTGTCTATCGTGTGCATCGGCATGGGCGCACCTAATGTAGACTTTTTTATCCGTGAAGCGAGAGAGTGCGTTCAAGGCGACATGCTGATCATTAGGTAGGCTCTCTTATTCTTTATGTCCATCACGGTTTTACTTGCGTTTTTGCAAGGCTTGGATCGTGCGGTTGTTTGACAGACATGCCGGTTGGGTCTCTCGTTTTACCTAAAGCCAGCATCGCGGTTACAAGAAACCTAGACTATGATTTCGCGAACGGGGATCACTGGAGGGTCCCATATACACTCAGTAAACTGGTGAGGCAAATATGCTTTGGTACCGGACGCCATTCCGCTGACAACCACAATGTAAAAAGATAACCGCAGACTCGGAACTCGTGACGGCCGTACGTATCACAGCTTGTGATCGGTTGAAATGACTAGACCTTCACAGTAGCTTCAACGTACATTGGAGTCCACAAGGCCAGTAGGCACTTCGGACGCAGTCATCTCCGATGCCGTGAACGCATCTACAGACAGGTATGCGGCCATCGCTCACGTATACACATCACTGGATCTGAGATGATCTCGACAGTTTCTACTCTTCTCAAGGAAGACAGACCTCATTTCAGGATTGCAATTCGGGTTTGATTGATCACTTGAAGAAGTCGATAGAAGGTATCGCTACGCTTGAGGTAATTCTTCCGTCTACCGTGCGAGGGACTTTTTTTGGGTGGATCTCATCATTACATTGTTTCCATGCACAGATGGAGACTTATTGGGTTTTCCACCTTGCAGCCAGCTGGTCAGGTGTTTTGAACTCTTCTCACGCCCTCAACCCGTTGTCGAACGCTAGTTCGGCGTTGCGGACCGCTACGTCCACACACCCAAAAACCATCTCAAGGAGCCAGCCCTTGATCAGAGCAGCGGCCGTACATATGGTTTTCGCATCTCGATCCTCTCAAGACTTCATTACTCCCAAGCACGTCACGGAACTTGAGGCATGGTGCGGTAGAGCAGTGCTGGAGGCGCTTCGCGCCACAGATATCCCGCAGGACGTACGTGTCAATGAGCTGGAGATGCGGCATGCATGACTAACGCCTTCCGATTCACGTAGCGGTTGCACCCCCAGGAAGGAAGCGTGTGGGACACAACGAGGACCATGTCCTTGAAGGCGGCATTGTGAGGCACAGTCATCTGGGGTACCCCATAGCACCATCAATGAGATCTAGAGATTTCCTATCTTACTTTTTCGTTATAAATCTCTGCATCATGGCACGAGTGCCAAGTTGCTGCACGATTTGACGGGTTTCGCCGAGGCATGCAATTAAACGCCACATCCCCTTCAGAGCCAAATTGAACTATACTTGAGCATGGGTGACTCGGAGTCCACCCGAAAAGAAGTCTTGGTCAGAGGCCCCATAGCTGAGAGACTCGTTCGGGTTTCAGGGGATGTTCGAGTCCCTGAACTTTCATCCCCAGTTGAAGGAAGCGAATAGGCAACGCCCGTATCGTGACCAAACTTCCATCTCGCCCACAAAGTTTCCCGACGAAAAGAAGGTTGTACTAGTCTCGTTTTGGAAGGCGCCTTCAGAAGTCATGCTGTAAGATGCCGTTTCGTCATCACTTACATGTCCAAGTGCTCATGCGTAGTAAAGCCTGCTGAGTTGTGCCACTCGTGTTCATTTCAACAGCTCAGGGGAATTAGCAAACGGAACAGGCATCTCAGGTCATTACGACAACCAGGCACCAACGCATCAAGACGCATGGATCAACGGATATTACATGGTGACTACGACAAGCAAGGCTGCAATGAACGTAGTTTTGGCGAGGTGCGTCTAGCTCGATTGGCCACAGTCACTCACAAGGGATCCACATGGGTTACCGAATATGAAAATAGTGTGATTGATGGCGGTCACCTGTAGATAACCATCGTACCCCATCTCCCCAATGAGAGTGCTTCGTGGTGGCTAATTTGAGGACAATCCTCAAGATGAAGGCAGGTGAGGCGACTAGGGTGCAACGCTTCTTGCATGGGGATGAGGGTAGATCCTGATGATGAAGCACTCGCAGAACGTCCATTGGAATCAACACGCTGCTGTGACGGCTTGGTCGTCAAATTACGCAGCTTCTTGAGTGGGCGTATTTTTCGACCTAGCACCGCCGAAGCGAATACCTCGGCTTCGAGTATGTCTTGCTGCGGTTCGTCTCCGTCATCGTCAGGAGCGAGCGACCTCGTGTGCACCACTGACCACAGGGTTTTGAAATCAAAATCAGGGCAGCTCCACAAGATAAGATCTTCCAACCGTGGGCATACGCGCACACCGCACAATCTGGTACGAACACCCCCTGTCACTGGAACGTATCCATACGCCTCTGCTAGTGCGTCCAACATTACGCTGGCCCCTGAACATGCTCCCAATGAGAGAGAGAGCAAGTTGGGCATGTACCCGAGCATCGACCTGCCGTAGCCGGCTAGGATATCAAAATTGGATATTGAGAGGTGGGTAAGGTGAGGTAGGCGGGGATCTCTAAAGATGGATTCCAACCTAGGAAGCGGAGGGAGGCCTGGTTCTCTGCGTATGTGCTGACCGACGAAGGTGACATCAAGCTTAGCGAGGGAGGGGAAAAGGAATTGACGTAACGAAGAACCAAGTGTGTCTTCATTGTGGCAGTTCACATTAAGCTCTTTGAGGGAGTGGAGAACGAGTACATTTGAGAGTGGTTCGGGTTGAATGAACGAATCCTGGTCATGAATGTGATTACCGCGAAATTGGGTAAGATCGAAACGCTTAGTGGGGGACTGGGAGATGAGAAGGTCCCAACGCTCAAGTCCAGGAAAATTTATAAGCGACATAAACGGAAAGACATCCCTGTGGTATAAATATTTCCATTCGAGACATTTCAACCCCGGCAGTTCAAAGGAAGAGACGACCGTGAAGTTGTGTGGCTCAGTGGCAACATGAGATAATGGATCATTCATCGAGAGTCTCGTAATCACGTCCCATATAGGAGTTACTCCGATCAAGGAAAGTTCGTGGAGCTGAGGTGTGTTTCTCAAAAGGTTGACGAGATGAGACATCTTGAGTGTGAAGTGATGTGGTCGGGTTAAATGCGATGTCTTCGGAGGGTAGGATAGTTCAAGGGTGCGTATCGTTCGAACTAGGAAAGCAGGAAGAATTGACAATGGCAGCTGCTGCAAACGAAGATGCCTAAGCATAGAGGGACTATCTGGGGGGCTTTGATGCGATGATAACAACTTCGCAGCGAGGAGCTGAGTGCCCTCGAAAGAAGGATCCACGGTGCCGAGGGCTAGGTCCAAAGACTCTAGGTCGTGGAAATCTCGGTGAACGTTCGTAATACCTGTCAAGATGTGTTCCATGCTCTTAGCGGAGCCACATTCGAAGGTAAGTGAACGGAAGCGTCGGGGCTGAGAGCACAAGGTGCGGATGATGTTAACCGAGGTGGCTGCTTCGAGTGTCGACCTGTCCGGATTATCGGAATGGCTAGTACTTGGAGCGGAAATGAAATTGAAGGAGATGGGTGAATTTCCTGCGCGTTCCAAGAACACGGTCAAAGGTTGTGGTATCCACTTGGGCGTTCGGTAAGAAATAAAAGCCCAGAGACGCGTTGTCAAGAGAGCGAGTTCACGCCACTTGTGACATACGTGTGAGATGAAAACTGGAGATGGATTGTATGGCAGTCCGACGGCCAAGTCAACACTATCATCCTCGGCACGAATGAGGAAGATTTCGATGAGGAGTTCCGTTGGGAGCCAGTTGATAGGTTGTTTTTGACTTTCTAGCTCCGTGATCTTTGAAGCCAAAGCCTCTCTTTCCGCTCTGACAGAGCTTTGGAGCCTAGCCATGTCCTCCAGTATGCGGGTAAAGTCATCTTCTCGGCGTTGTAGGACGCTGAACTGTGCGGTCAGCAGCTCAATCTGCTTGTCGATCATTTCTTGGGTTGGTCTGGACATTCAGTCACGTATTTAGATGGTGAATGTGATATCAATAGATAGGGAATACTGGTTGTAGTGCGTTGTGTCTGAGGCTCTGAGCGAAGGAGCATTCGACTTTGTCCATGCCAAGTGCGCGGAGTTTCACAATCTTTTACTCAATACGGTATTTTATTCCCCAACGTGGCACTGCACCGCTGGACCGAATATTCGGGCTGGTTGGAGGAGTCCCGCTCTACTTGCGTCGAGCCTGGAAAGGGCCGCTACGTCGGCCTGTAGCCGGCGCTGCCACCTTGCGACAGACAATTGGGCCTAGTAGCTGATGAGCAAGTACCCAGTACAACTTGGGTCCCTGCAGACTCAAGCACACACTTACCGAAGGCCATCACGGTAAGTTGTTATCGAAGTCCGCCATGTTCCTGTCTGACAGCGCGGAATAGCTGTGATTTCAATTTCTTTCGCTGCCGTTTGAAATGCCCGGTTGACCTTGGTCAGATATATCTACCAGCGCAATGACGTGCTTGATCACTCGCCCTTTGGTAACGGTCAAATCACTGACTGAATTATCAGCTGTCCAAGCTTTATGATGAGTCGGTATTCTTCTCGCTCACCGGGTGCCAGTGTCGTGCCATCCACGAAATGCTCGAGTCCGTTATGGACCAACTTTCGCTGGACCATCGCGGGGATGTTGAAGAGTGGACAGACGGAGATACTAGCAGGTTCCTGCCACGGAGGCGGCGGCAAGACGAGTAATTCAGACGCACCAAATCGGAGCTGCATACTAAGCTTACATTTCAAGTTCAACTGTATTGTGATGACTCAGGCGGTGCATCACCGTCTTTTCACCTCCCTTGACTATGACCGCTCCGAAGCGAGTCCTGATCATTGGAGGGGGCCCATGTGGCCTGGTGGCCCTACGAAACCTCCTCGAACGCGGCCAGTTCGACGATGTACAGCTAGTGGAGAGGCGAGACAATATCGGAGGCATGTGGTGAGTCCAGTGCCAACAAATCTTACGCAATTCAGATAGATTATCGCGATATCCAAGGTATCACCCCCCGGACTCCCAGTCTCAGAAATTCTTAGAACGGACAGGTATACTGTAACCACGACAATGAATTCAGCGAACGCCGTCAGGTGGTCTTCGCCGGCGTATCCCGGTTTGATCGGAAATGTGATTCCTGAATTCCTTTCATTCTCCGGCTATCCGTTCCCCGCTCCATCAAGACAGGACCAGCGGTTTCCTACACTTTCCGAGACCTATGAATATCTCGCCACGTTCGCGCGCCCTTTGTTTGAAAGCGGAAAGATCAGGCTATGCCATGAGGCCGTTGATGTCGCCGAAATTCAAAATCAAGATGGAGAGGGCGGGGTTGGAAGGTTTTGATGACCAATTGGAGTAAGGGTGGACTTGGCGTCAAGACGGAGGAGCACTGGGATGCAATCGTCATCACAACGGTGTGGTATGACAACGCGCATTACCCAAATGTCGAAGGTCTCGACGATGTCAAGCAGACGAGAAGAGTTCAACATGCAATAGCTTGGAGGGGTCCAGAGGGATACGAGGGCAAGGTACTGCTGATCTATGGACATTCATAATATTCCGTATTGATCCATCCCTCGCTTCGCAGCGCGTCGCTGTCATAGGAAATGCCAACTCAGCCAACGAAATGGCAGCTCAACTTGCCCCCGTCGCTCAGCTTCCCATTTATCGGTCAACTCGACGCGTGTCTGTATTCCCGTCGCTCCCCGACAACCGTATCGAGGATGTTGGCCCTGTCTTACGGTATAGTAGGAATGCGAATGGGAATATCAGCGTTCATCTGAAAGACAGGACTATCGAAGATGTCGACCATGTCCTGTTTGGAACGGGGTATTTCCCAGAAGTGCCCTATCTCCGGGTATTGGAACCACCCGCGGTGACCTGTTCGCCCTCTGCCTCCGAGAATGCAGTTCGCCCCGTTCGCCTCGTCCCTCTCACGGATAGATCACGCGTCCAGCCCGTTCGCATCCCTTCCCTCTACCGACATGTATTGTATGCTCACAACACCTCTCTTGCGTTCATCGGCGCCTTGGTCTCTTTCATACCCTTTGCCATGGCGGACCTGACGAGCACGTGGCTCGCCTTGGCCTGGTCACCTCAGAGCAAGATCCCCATACCAGCCACCGCGGATGAAGGCGCTCGACTACGGGCACTCCACCGACTTCGATCCCAGATGGACAACCCGTCTGACCTCATGTCATACCACCTCCTTCAGGGAGGCGAACTGCCGTATGCCAAGCAGGCGCGGGCGAAGATCGTCAAGGCGGCACCGGCGCTCACAGACGTGCTTGCCGCATGGGACGACGAGCAGGACACGAGACACTTCGGCATGTATGCGACCAAGTTGGACGGCTTGTATGTAAATACCTGAGCCGGGGCCGACAGCGCGGAAATGTGTTGTCCGTCAGCCATGTACGTTATTGCGTATTGCTGCGGGCGCTTGGAGGATGAATGGGGTCGGTCTGGGTGTCGCAATGGCGTGCCCTACCCTGCGGTGTGTGAGATATTCCATCATGACACGACGGACGTACCCCGCTGGTGTGCACCCCTGCCTCATTTGTCCCATCACTAACCACGATTGAGTGGGTGGGGGGCTCGGTCTTGGTTCTCCGGGTGGGTTTAGTACTGTCTCACGCCGGGATAGACGTGCATCAGGTTTGCCGTATGTGGGGTCGTAAAGGAGATCTCGGCTTGCGTACGTACGACTGATACAGAGACAAGAAACGCCGCATGCATACATGCGTGTGTCAAGGAGGACTCCAAAACGTATGGGCGTTTCACAGGTTGTGTCCTCGGTCACATCGGTATAAAGGACGGTGTGCGATGGTAGGTCAGGTGATAGGTGTTTCATTTTCGCGTACGAGCTGACCGTATTCGCTACAGCATGGCCTGCCAAAAAGAGGGCGAACGAGGCGCTGTTGAGAACCCGATACGAAAGGGCTGCGAGGATCATCGTGATGAGAATGTGATGCTGTAGGTCATACAGTACCCGCTTGATGCCAGACGCTGGGAGCATAGTTGTGTTGTGAGGGATCCAGATCGGTTGCGACGCAACCACGTTCGCGATGAGAATGCACAAGTTGGCCAGCGTCGCCTCCGCCGGTGGACGGACCGTTTTATCCTCCTTCGCGGGTGACGGCGCGAATCCGGCTGCTTCGCGATTGACGACGGATCGAGCGTGCGCTCGGCTTTGCGTCGTTGTTGCGCGGGCAGGGGTCGGATGCAAGCATGACCGGGACAAGCGAGACGGGGTCCCATATGGTCGTGGACCAGGGACGGGGTCCCCGACGGGGTGCGGGGACGACGTTGGGCCTCCCGCCTGTGGTGCCGATGTCGGGACGAGAGCCTGGGGTGGCGCCGCCGCCGACATCGTTGGAACTTTCTGGACAGACTCGGACGATGGGGTCTGGTGTACTGAACGGCCAGCCATAGGCGAGGGAGTGGCGGGGTGGGATCGTGCACGTGGACGGGTCGCGGTCGTCCTCGTCCTCGTCTTCCTCTTCTTCCTCGTCCTCGATGGGGAATACGCGGTGCATGAGGATGGCGAGTCGGATCCCGGTGGACGAAGACGGTCCGGTGAACGAGTATGTGTTTGGGTGGAGCGTGCGGCGACGGATGAGGAGCGGGGTGGGGGTGTGATGTGATACGCAAGATACCTCGTTTGGCATGATTTTTTTTTTTTTCCATTATTGTAATCTTTTTCTGTTCTTTACATGTTTCATGTTTGGAAGGTCATGCTACAAAGTTGGTCGACATGTATTATGGCACCTTACACTGATTATGTATCCAATATAGTAGTGCACTGCTTCATAGTCAAGCTATTGACAGGGTTCAATGGTCTTGGGGTGGCTTATCAGATCATCCAATGAGTGGAGGTGTACCTGACCACTGTAAAGAGTATTCAGATGTGTATATGCACATCCAGCCAGTGTTTGCAAGCCAACTCACTCATGTCCTCCCAGTGAATTGAGCATTGCTAGATCAATTTCCAGTGAATCAGTGATCAAGGTTGACATGACATGGGCCTACTGACCATACCAAAAACACCAAGATGCAGCACAAAGGATCCAAACACTTCAATCAGGGTTGAAATTATGTAAACAGAACCAGGGCCAAGCTTGATCAATCATCACCATAATATACTGTATATGTATATTGGAGGAATCCTTTGAATTGGAATGTCCATTACTGAAAGCTACACCTGTTTAGTTGTCTCAGCTTGTTTGTAGGTCACATATTTGTGTCCATTTTCTTCACAGTGATCTCAATGTGTAATTCTCAGAGTCAACAAGGGTAACATACAAGTATCACAAAACATTGGAAGCACTAATACTTTTTCTCAAGTTAAAGTATGAATGAGATGTGAGCTGCAATGATACTGGTTGCCTATCTACCAATATGAATAAATGGAACCCAAGAGAAGAAAGGTGCACCATGATCATGAAGATACTGGATGGCATAATGTAATGCTTCAGCAGCCTCCATGCTGTCAGGAATCTTGTTACCCTGACAGAGACACTCATATACCTTTTGTGTCACTATAGGAGCATCATTATCCATTATTGACCACATGGTTGCAATCACACCATCATAGCCTGCTAGTAGCATTCCAGCAGCAAGATGCACAGATTCTTCTGGGAGCTTTTCATCCCCTTGTGCAGTCTGACAGGCAGAGAGGAATGCAAGACCACCTTGAGATCGTGACAGCTGAATGACATCAGAAAGCCTTAGTCTCTGATGATCTGCAAGGCAAAGGCCACTATTGAGAGGTTCCTTGGGATCTTGCACCCCATGACATGCAAAATGTACCCAGTCAGCTTGCTTCATCTTTTCCTTAACATCCTTCACTGTTCCATCAGACTCCAAGAGAAAGATATTGGATGCTGGGAGTGTAAATTGAGTCTTGATGTGAGCAATCTCTTTGGCTACAGCTGGTAGTTTGGACAGCCCATCTGTTACTGGTTGAGGAACAGCAAGCAAAGATATCTTTGATGAAGAGTTTGCATATCTCTGGGTAGGTGGTGTGACAGAACTGAGAGTTGGAATATAGGAAGATACAGCAAAGTCAGAAAGCTTTGGATCTGTTGCATTTCCACTATATAAACCAGCTGCATGGATAGGCAGAAATGAAAATGGTCCAGTAGGACACCAAAATATATGAGGCTTCTTTTTCTCATGAATGGAATGTGAGTTCTAAAAGCATATCATTTAGTTAGAAGGCTAGACTAAAGCTTAAGACAGAGAACTTACCATGAAACCAAGTGTTTCTAGTACTGGACATACAACTGTCCTCCAAATGACTTCCAAAATCACTTGGAAAAGCTTATCAGATGTATATCTGTGATTCTGTTTATTCATGCCTTCTCTTTCACTTTCAGTACCCAATTTATTGTTGCTTTCCAAACTGCCTCTGATTAACATAGTGCATAGGCTTTGTGAGATGGACTGGGTTCCAGACATTGTAAGAAGTGCAGAGATCTCATTGTGTGAGACAAATTGACTTTTTCTCTTTAGAGGTAAATGAAGTAGGCCCTGCAAAAGCTGCACATCTGTGTAGTGAATGTTGAGGGAAACAGGAATGGTGTTTTCAAGATCCTTCATAACAATGAATGCATCACAATGATGCCTGCTGGCATTTAGGTAAACAACTGGTCCAGAATGAGCCAAGAGAGTGAGTTGATCAAATCCCTTTGGCAGCAAGAACTGCTCAAAACCAGGAAGTGCATGTATTTCAAGCAAAAGCTTTTCTCTTGTGAGAGCCAAGTTATGGAGTCTCTGAACCTCTTTCTCAGCTGATTGAGTGTTGGAACTTGAATTATCTACCAGGTGAGAGGATGTTGCATTGTTACCAGAACCAGCATGCTCAAGGTCATTAGAAATTTGCTGGAATTGAGAAGCAAGAGTTGGATGGGAGGCTTGAAGTTCATCAATAGGTGTATGAAGTTGGAGCAACTGATTCCAAATAATTGAACGACCTTGCTCAAGCCACTCAACAGCCCTTTCAGGAAAACCAGCATCAAGTGCAGTTGCAGCTGCATCCTGTGCTATTGTAGTGACTTTAAGAAGGACATTGTGACGTTGTGTAAGTGGAAGGCCAAGCCAAGCTAGCTGTGGCAAAAGGTGGACAGCAGTGGTATATGCACCAAGGACAGTCTTGGGTTGGGAGTTTTGTGCTGAGTGGGCAGAGAAAATCCAATGACAAGCAGCATTAAAGGAATGAGAAGTAGGAGCTGGGGAAGTTTGACTTGCTAGTGAAAAGTACAAGGTAGCAGCAGGGAGATGGGAAGGATCATTGGAGAGTTTGAAAAATATCATAAATGATTTCCCAAGGTTGTTCAACATCCCTGGCTTGTCAGGATGGCCATCAAGAGTGAGACAGACTGCCTCCTCAAACATTAAAATTGACTTGTCGACATCCACGAGGTGACCGAGGTGCTCAAATCGACGAGACAACGAGATCCCAAGGTTGTTCAATAGAGCTGCCCTGTTGGAATGGCCACAGGGGGCAAGACGGACTGACTCCTCGTTCATTGAAATCGACTTGTCGACATCCGTGAGGTCATAGAGATGCTCGAACCGACTTCGTAATGAATTCCCAAGGTTGCTCAAAATCCCTGGTTTGTCTGGATGGCCATTGGGAGTGAGACGGACTGCCTCCTCGAGCATCGAAATTGACACGTTGACGTCTGCGAGGTCATTGAGGTAGTCAAACCGACGAAATAATGAATTCCCAAGGTTGCTCAACATCCCAGGCTTGTTTGGATGGCCATCGGGAGTGAGACGGACTGCCTCCTTAAACATCAAAATTGACTTGTCGAGGTCCGCGAGGTCATCGAGGCGCCCAAACCGACTTAATAATGACCTCCCAAGGTTGTTCAACCACCCTGGCTTGTCGGGATGTCCATCGGGAGTGAGACGGACTGCCTCCTCTCTCATTGAAATTGACTTGTCGAGGTCCGCGAGGTCACCAAGGCGCCCAAACTGACCGAATAATGAGCTCCCGAGACTGTTCAACAGAGTGGGCTTGTTAGGATGACCATCGGGAATGAGACGGACTGCCTCCTCGAACATCGCAGTTGACTTTTCGAGGTCCGTGAGCTCACCGAGGTGCTCGAACCGGCTCAATAACGAGTTTCCAAGGTTATTCAACCACCCTGGCTTGTGCGGATGGCCATTGGGAGTGAGACGGACTGCCTCCTCGAG
>JBBPKK010000286.1:0-33046 GCA_038089215.1 Tylopilus vinaceipallidus
ATCTACCCGGTTTCCCTGATGAGGACTGGCAGACAAGTTCGCCTATGACTGGAATTTCCCGGGCCGGCGTGAGCTTCTATAGGTCAGATTTGAGAGGTTGGCAATGGTATGTATCATCAGGAGTTGACGCAGATACACACAGGACAACATTTACTCTCGATGTTCCTGCGGGCGTCGATTACCCGATGGCCCTCGTTGTCTCGAACACTACGACGAACCCTTATTTCCGCTCTCAAGTAAGCCATGTCGTCAAACACCTGGAGCCATATTCTTGATACTTCCTCTTTTGGTCTCTTAGTTCTATGTCAATGGATACCAGTTTGGTAAATATGGTATGTACGGCTCTGCGTCGATATGTGGTTACCATCAGTGTTGATGTCCCATCTAGTCAACAGTATTGGTCCCCAGGTCTCGTTCCCCGTCCGTACGTGTTTGCCATTGTACCTGTGCGTTCCCCCCCTGATCTCATGTCTGCACTATCCTAGCCCAAGGTATCCTGAATTACAACGGCGCCAACACACTGGCCGTCTCGCTCTGGGCTCACGGTGCCGAAGGTGCCAAGCTCAGCTCGTTGGCGCTCGAGACGACGTCCAAGGTGGAGACGAGCATGACACCGGTCGTGAATCAGCCCATGCCAGCTTGGACGCCGAGATCGGACGCGTGAGGTTCGGGTGCGATGCGGGCAGCATGTAGCGCCGAACGACTTGACGTGGCGGGGGTTGACAGAGGACAGAATTGGACCCGTTGTAATTATTTTCACCCCTACCGTTTGGCAATGGGAGCATCCGTATATATCCTTGGGAGTGGTGGCACATTGAATGCCTTGGGGTTCGAATGCAGTCGGATTAGGGGACATCAATTTGGTAAACTGATCCATGGCGGCAGACAACTAAGAACCACACATGGTGCAAAAAGTACATACTATCCGCATGTTTTTAAACAGTGCTGCGACCACCACGTCAGAGAAATGTCATTGAATAGGCAGCCGCCCTCTGTTCAGCGGTGGTCATGACTTGCAGTTTGTTCCCCACCAACACGCAAGATAAGACAACCATGTCTATCAGGTCATCTATTCCGGGCCTGATCGCGAGATGCGCCGCATGCGTTCCTTGATAATCCCCAGAGTGCCGCCGAGAGAACCACGCCAGAGTGTCGTTCGGATGGCCTGATTCATGCAGCTGCGAAAACAAAGTGTGTCGGCTCCGACTGTCAGCACGCGAGAGACGTACGGCCACGAACGACGAGCTGCTCCGCCGAATTGGTGCTCCACTCAAAACGCCTCCCATGCACGTGAAACACGAGCGGACTGTCGAACGCGGTCAGCTCCATCGCTCCATCAGGCTGGATCCGCGCCGCGGCCACCGCCGAACGGCGAATTGGATTGTCGTCACGGACTCACCACGCCGCCAAGATGGGTGCTTTGAGCCAGTCCCCGAGGTTCTTCGGGCGCGCGCCGGGGAACGCGATGCGATCGCGACGAAACGTGTTGCGCGTGACCGTGGCGATGACGTACCCGTCCGAGGAGATCGTGGTCGTGTCGCCGGCGGTGGCGACGGTGTAGCTCGGTTCGACCGCGCCGAAGATGCGCAGCGTCGTATTTAGCATGTCGCCGCTGTCAAAGAGGAGGAAGATGGTTTCCCCTGCAGGAGGGGTGTGCGTGTCGACGAGGGTGAGCTGGGAATCCATCGTTGAGGTGGTTCTTGCAGCTGCCACGGTGGTCTTATACGTACCAGGACTGTTACCGGCGACTCAAGAAGGCCCAGGCGATACCATAGTAAGATGTGTATCGCGGTTGCGCCAAGGACCGCGTGAATGCCTAGAATTCCTAACAGAGTGTGAACCGCACGGCGTCAGTTGGGGCAAAGAAGCGAAACTGAAATATTGTGCCTGACCGGGCTGGTGCTACAAAGTGTTTCGAGATGAGTACTAGGCTGCCTCCAGGGGCGGGGAATAACAGCGGCCCGAGGACAAGGCCAACCAGTCAATAAGAGGAGAGCGACGCCTGAGTGTCACCTTCATCTAATGTGATAGTGTCAGGTTGAGTGAGGAAAGAACTTGAAGATTATTCATGGGTTAACTTGAATCGGTACAGATACAAGGTCGTAAACAAGTCGAACAATAATTAACGAGCAACGTCCCAAAAGGTATGGTGTACAATAATCGAGGTCACTTAACCGCATATGCCTCCTTCCATGACGACACCGCAACGCTGGCATTGTACCCGTCGATCGAGAAGACAGAGACCAATCCCGAGGGGGAACCATATTATAGCCGCCAGAACACCTGAAAGTGGGATGAGTCAATGCACGCGAGTTTCAGAGAGCAACACTTGCCGAGGATGCCAAACTTGGATTGTGGTACGTGGCCGCCTTCTTGGAGGCACACCATCTCGGGGTGATCTGGGGGTAAGAGTGATGCCAAGTGCTCCCCCGTTTCAGGATTCTGGTAATGATAAACCCTAGGCTGGGGCATCACGGGAACTGAGGCTACGTGGAGTGTTACAAGGGGAGGAGATGGGGGGCGTTGGTGCTCTGGCGCCTTGGGCTGCTGCTTGTTGTCCGAGACAGGTGGCTGGACATCTTCTTGTCCATCAGCGCACATCCCACAAAAGACGGTAGAGGTCCACTCACCATCGCTCGTTCCTTGAGCCACAGCTTCGTAGGCGGGCGGGCTGTCTGTGTGACTGACCTGTAGCAGGTATTATAACGAACATTGTAGGTTTCAAAGGGATGTTCAATACGTACCATGTTAGAATGAGAGTCAATGATCATCTGCAGGGGGTGGAGTAAGAAGAAGCTGCGCAGAGCTGCGGCTGCACGTAGCGAAGGGCAGTCACGTGGTATGAGAGCGGAGGGAGTTGTTTGCGTGTGTTGTGTCTGTCCCGATCACTTTCAATTGCCTTTTCTGGGTAAGTTCGAAAGACTCGAACACGGGTCCAAAGCGTTGATCAAATTTTCCTGCTTTCCATCAAGATCGTGTAGATTCGACATGGATGGCACCACGCCCTCTTCAAACCACGTATTGTCAGACTCCATGACCTCCAAAGACTAGTTCGCCACGCCCGTACCTCTCTCTCTCAGCTTCTGATATCTCCTTGTTTTCTTCTCTTCCAGCTATGCTGATTCTTACGCACATTTTGGTGCGAGATTGTCCAGAGCATGTGTGCTGTGCATATCTCATACCAGTCACTTTGCCTTACAGGAATCCACGAAGAGATGTTGAAGGATTCGGTCCGGACGGGGTCGTATCGCGCGGCGATCGTCAATAACGGACATCTGTTCAAAGGAAAGACCGTGCTAGATGTTGGTTGCGGGACAGGCATTCTCAGTATGTTCGCCGCCAAGGCAGGGGCAGCACACGTCGTTGGTGTGAGCAACTTTACCGATTCTATAATGAGAACCGTCTAATCATTAATTGACCACTAGATCGATATGTCAAACATCATTGATCAAGCACAAAAGATCATCGAGGTTAATAGTTTCAAGGACAGTAAGTGTTTTAATTTACCCCACTAAATTACGCGCCACTCAAATCAATGCATGTGATCAGCTATTACGCTTGTCAAGGGCAAGCTCGAAGAAGTCGAGTTGCCGATAACCCAATTTGACATCATCATATCTGAATGGATGGGTTATTTCTTACTTTACGAGTCCATGCTGGACACTGTCCTGCTGGCTCGAGACAAGTATTTGAAACCAGGTGGACTCATGTTTCCTGATAACGCAAGGATGTATCTGGCTGCCATCGAGGATCAAGATTACAAGGAAGAGAAAATCAATTGTGGGATGCTACTCAAATACTATGTGTTGGTCTAACCATTTTTCTTAGTTTGGGACAATGTCTATGGGTTTGATTACTCCTGCATCAAGGATATCGCGCTGCGGGAGCCACTGGTTGACACAGTCGAACTCAAAGCAGTGGTGACCGATCCATGCATGTTGAAGGTTACTGGACTCTTCTGTTTAATGCGCTAAAGCTGATTACTAACAGCATATCAACCTACTTACTGCCAAGAAAGAAGATCTGACTTTTACCACGCCATTCACGCTCACTGCGACCAGGAATGACTGTATGACGTATGACGTATTCGTTATTCAGTGTCTAAACACGAATTTCCAGACATTCACGCATTCCTAGCGTGGTTTGACATCACATTTGACTGCACTCACAAGAAGATTCAGTTCTCGACGGGCCCCCACGCACAATACACGCATTGGAAGTGAGTGATTTTCTATCGCACGCAGGCATGACCAACAAATTGCATCGAGACAAACTGTGTTTTACACCCCTTCCACTGCCACAGTCTCCGAGGGTGATAAAATAAATGGCACCCTCTCGTGTGCGCCTAACGCACGGAATAATCGGGATCTGGACATCATCATCGAGTATACCGCAGGTGGCGAGACTAAAAAAGTAGATTATAAAATGTGCGTGTTTCTTTCCTGCGTTGCCCCACCGGATACGCGTGTTCGTGCACAAATGCTGATCGGCTGTCAGGTCGTAATCGACCACGTCCCATTACTTGTATCTACGTGATTACTATTTTGCAAACTGTATACCTCTGGATACCCCCCATCTTGGCCTTATCTTCCCTCTGGAATATAGGTATTAGACGTGTATCCACTCATCATATAGATCTACAACCTTTCCTTTACTATGGTACTGGCCACGAAGCGTTCGACAGTCGTCCCACGTTTTAAAGATCTTTGGTTCCGCATCCGACGAAATTGGGAGGCATACTCTACACAGCAGACACGACATCCACACGATCTCGCGTCATAAATTGAACATATTCACGATCCAGCGATCAAGTGCATTATTATATTCCTCTGACTTCTCCAATTGTGGCCAGTGCCCGGCGTCGAATTCCTCGAGCGTCAGACCCGCTTTGGCATACTTCTCGATCTCCGTTATGGCAAATTCGCGGACGCAAACATAATCATAGTTTGCCACGGCCATGAAAACCGGCTTTTTGATTTTGATATCTTCCTCGGATACCGCTTCATTTCACACTACTGAGCATCCGGAAAGAAAATGAGCCGGAAAACGTACTCGCTTTGATAATGTCGTTGACACCCAGTATGTTGGATCCGTACCAGTTGAGAGGGCTGTTTAACCCACCTTGAAGGAGAGAAGTTTTAATGTGCTCGTAGTGCTACAACATCACACGACGTTAGCACTCAAAACCCAGGCTTGCATCAAGAGAACGACTTGAAAACGTACTTCGGGGGTAATATATGGCGCCCTTGAAAGCCTCTTGCCCTGCGTGACAAACATCTCGAGTTCTCCGGGCAGGTTCATATACGTCTTCCATATTTCAGGATCGGCGGGATAAAATACATCGAGGAAAGAGTCGATCTGTTTGGAGTATGTGGGGACCAAGAACACCCGCCACGAGTGCACACTCACGTTTGCTTCGATCAGACTTGCAGCGTCCGATCTTCCAACGAACTTCCAGTAGCCCATCAACGGGCGTCCATACTTTGTCCGTTGAAACTCGAGAATGAGGTCGATCGGCGGAAATTGGGCGGGCGGATAGTAAGCGACGGCAGTGAACACGAAGCCGAGGAACCTGTCGGAATGCTTTACGGAGAGAATGCTCGCGATGCCAGAGCCCCTGTTTTTATTTCGCAACATCACGTCAGCGTGATCACGCAGGTGGTGTCTGATCAATCACCAGTCGTGTCCGATCGCGATCACATTCTTCCCAACGCCCTCTCCGTCGAGGATGTCGAGCAAATCCTGGCCTACTGCGGTGTGTAGAAAGTGCACAGGGTTATTGGACTTGGGCTCCGTTCGTCCATGTCCGAGAAGGTCGGGAACGATCAACCCGTATCCTTTTGGTTGGAAATAGTTGATTTGCTGATACCAGTCATACGACGTCGACGGGAACCCGTGGATGAATAACAGAGTGGGCTTTCCGGGGAGCGCCCTAGAGAAAAGATAGTGATACGCAAAGTTTCTTCTCGTCTTCTTGATTTTCGACTCGACCTTGTCCATGGCTCAGTCGATGGATAGTTCGAGGGGGGTAAGATGGTTCGGAAACCTTATTAAATACCCCGCGCGCCCGATCGCGTGCCGGTCTGATGTCAATGCGACTCCCGTGGCATCAAACGTGTCCCGATCTCCAGCCTGAGTCGCACTGCCTGGGTAGGCCTCGACTAGTCATTTCGGTCGTATTTTCCCGTCTGGCTGCATGCAGCGCAACGCAAATGGACATCTTGTCCTTCTTGGAAAGGTACAAGGACCGCCGAGACATTTTCTTCAGGGTCTCCGATCATATCCAGTCCTCCAGGAACAACAGGAGGCATATGCCAAGTCAGCAACGCGATCAAAGCAGGAAGATACTTATCCGACTTAGCGTACCATCGATGGGCGAATATTGGTCCTCGGAGTACTTTCTTCAACGCGGAGAAGGGCGAGCCGCGTGTGTAAAATGGGTATAAACGGCGTTTGCTACATCAAATCGCCGAGGAGTATACATACTTGCTACAGTGATATATGGTAACCCAACGGTTCGCAGGTGTTGCAGTTACTGAAAATATCAATCCTTTATATGACAAATGCTTGTGCCCAGAACGTATAGGAAACGCACTCGCCTGGTCTGCACCAGGGTCATTCCATGCGCTTGGGGATGGGTATGCGTAGTGATCCAATCCTCATACGCCGGGAACCGATATCAACATGTGTCCTCGTAAGTGATTACGAACCTGCAAGCCTTGAGCCGGAAAACATGGGACAGACATAGCAAGTGACGAAGAGACAGAGGACAGAAATCAGGAAATTTGCATAATTAGTTGTCTAATTGCGTTTGGAGACGTCCGGGGAATAATTCGGCACGGGAAGGGTTTGGGTCGTCTGCCAGACATCCAATTTTGAATGAGACACACACGACGAGAGAGCAGACACCTACGAAGTCGCCCCAGGGGTGAACTCGGGTGAGACATCCATCTCATTTCCATGATTATCTTTCGCTTTCAAAAGATCGAAGGTTGCAAGTATTGAGGTAATAGCGATCCACATCGACGCAGTGGCAACATATCGTCCGGGACATGCTCTAAGACAATTATAGTTGCGTTTAAAAAATAAAATAAAACAAAAACAAAAACAAATGCAAATGAATCGTGTGTTCTCACCTTCGTCCGAAGCCAAAAGTGAATGAGGAATTTTTGTCAGAGAGCATACCATCCTCGTCAAGGAATCGTTCCGGCTTGAACATGAATGGCTCAGAGTATTTTTCCTCGTCATGAGCGATCCCCCTACAGAAGTGGTCAAAGATTCAATCTTTCGTTCATATAAATTTGAACCTACCAGACGTTGACCAATACAGTGGTTGCTATGTACACCAAATGATTAGTAACACTGAAGGAGCAGTCTATGAACAGACCTTTCGGGATGTATGACCCTTCATATACATCTTCGGTGGTGGTTGCGTGGGGTACTGCTATAGTGCAGCACAGAAGTTAACAGAGACAAAAAAAGAAACAGCATGACGGACCCAATGGAACAACGGGATGCCATCTCAAAGTTTCTTGTAAAACAGCCTCGATAAAAGGTAAAGAGTCCCTATCACTAAAATCTGGCAGTCGATCGGAGCCAACTACAATGTCTATCTCCTGTTGTGCTCTCCTCTGCACTTCAGGAAATAGGACCATGGCAAGTACAAAAACATCCAAACTGGACGACGTCTATGCATATTGCGTTTGTCAAATGTTTCAACTGTATTATCAAATAAAATCATACAGTTTCCGACGCAGCTGCATAAGGATATCAGCCAGCATAGGATATTATACTCCACGGACACTTACCACCATATGCAACTGAAGAAGTGTTTCTGATGGCAAGAGTTACTTCCGGCAAGTTGCCGTTGCTCTCATTTCTCCTGACAGCATCACTGATCATTGAGTGCACACCAGTTTCAGATTCCTTGCAGTGTTTCAGACAGCCGCTAGACTGGAAGGTGACAGGAGAAAAATATACCATTCGTTCTAAGGCCATTCCAAAAAGGACTTTTCGGAAACCGGTTGCGTAACGATTTGCTTCGGTCGCTTCAGCCTTAAGAGATCCGGGCACCCATGTAGGTAGTCTCAGAACTACAAACGGGTTCAGTGAGGCAGTGAGGGCATAACTCGTGAGACGACACTCACGGAATGGAAATATTGCAAGCAGGGCAGCTCTTCTTGGATCTGCGGCCTTGGAAATTACTTTCATGCCATTCTCAGCATACTCGACGTAGGGGTCGTTCTTCGGTGCCGTGTCGTAACCGTACACAATCGACATAATAATCGAGGTAGAATAGCTGGATTGGATGTTTCAGCGATGGACTCGCCGGCACAGATTGCAAAGATACGAACGCATGAAGATGTGCAGAAAAGTGTTGTGGATCATCAACAATATTGTTGATTAGTTGATGAGCTTTTGCACGTTGCATCGGGCGATAGTTCACAGCAGCCTCGGCGTTCATTGCTTGGTGGTATATGCGACGGTGAAGACGCCATGTATCTCCATAGGGCATGAGAATGGTACCGTCCGCGATCCCGTACCTATTCGGATAAGTATGTGGAGGTCTAGGGTCTGGAAGAGAGCGCACGGTTCTGCAGTTGCAAACTTTGGACGATCCGAGTAGATGGTCGACCGAAGTTCGACCAAGTCATGAGCCACCCTTGCAGAGTTAATAATTAGGACCTTCATACTGAAAATACGGGTATAGATGAGGTCGCCTTGGACAACTGAATAAGTATCGCGATAAGATGAGGTCGGATATGATACCCACCAAATGATTTACGCCACTGCAAATAAGTGAACCATGGTCTAGATGGATCAATACTCAGCACCGCTCCCAGAAAAGGGAAGCCCTTAGGTCCCGGAGGGGGATGGATGCTACCAGGCTGGCGCCTGGACCTTCTGTGTTTGAAAAGGTATAGTGCCACAAACAGCACAAAAAGTGCACCGCGCAGCGCTTTCATCATAGCCGTTCGTGAGCTGAGAGGAGGCAGTAAGAGGGCGTTCAAAGGATGGTCATGAAAAGCAACTGCACAAGAATTGGGGGCATGCCGCAAAATGGTAACACCCGTTGATGTGATTCAGGGTCACTGTCGGGTCGGGTGCGCACTTTCGGTTCGGAAAAGGGACGTCCATTCATTATTAGTAGACGATCTCGAAACAATGTGCGCTATCACGCGAAGAGGAGCGCTGTCAGTGGTGTAGCGGCTCTGAATCAAGCTCGGCATGCGGATAAGCACGACAATCTGTGGGCTTGAACCAACTCCAGCTGGAAGCGAACATCACCTCCGACTCTGGCACATGCAATCGATAGGGCTGCAGTCGAGCATCATAGTCAGACACTGGCCAGGTGAGCGGTATGTACTACTACTATACTTTGATTGTATCCCAGAATGGCAAGTATTATTGTTGTCAAGAACAATGGAGGGAGGACAAGGAGTCGAGAATACAAAAGCAAGTACTCGCACCGTCCATGACCCCGTCTTCTTCTTCCCCTTGACGTCGCAGGCCGACTGAAATGTCTCAGCCTCCAAGGCTCGCATCTCCCCCACCACGCTACGACGCTCACTCCAACGCACTCACCTCTTCCACCTCGCTCAAACCATACCTCCAACTTCCTCACATTCTTTCTCTTACATGGCTGGCCTATCCCGTTATCTCCTTGTTGTTTGTCATCTTCAGGCTGCAGATTTCCTCGAACGAAGCCCAAATAGCTGTCGCCAATGCAAAGGACGACCTCCTCTCAGCTTGTCAAGCCGCAGAACAGGCCGCAACTGCTGCAGTCAGCATGCCCCGCTACCTCGCCATTGCCACAAACCAGCAGCTTACAGATGCAGCCAACGGCACCATGAACGGTGCTCGTGAAGCTCTTGTCTTGGCACTAACCTGTATGGAAGCGATCATCAACTTCCTCATCAGCATTTATCGTTCTACATTTCTATGCTTCCTCGAGCTTGTCGTCGGTGGCGGACTGGATCTTCTCATCAGCGCAGTTCAAGAGGTACGTCGCTTGCCACTCTCGCCTACGTCTCACCAATCCCGTCAGATTACCTCTTTCTTGCAAACCACTTTGAACAGCATCGTCTCGGGCCTCAAAAACGATGCTACTACTCTCAACTCTGCTATCCAAACTGCCGTGAATACCGTGAATTCAGTCAATCCCTTCGGAAAAATCCAGGCGCCGCAGTTCAACATCTCTAGTCTTGATGCTATTTCAAATATCACGATTCCAACCGACTTCGAGAACTCTTTGATTCAGCTCAACAGCTCATTGCCTACTGTGTCATCTATCAAGAATACCATTCAGGATCTGTAAGCAGTTCCGTATCCCATTAGCGAATGCTTCCTAAACGCTTCTTAGGGTAGACACACCGTTCGAGGCTGTCAAGGCTGACATCAACAATACGTTTCTCGGTCTTACCTTTGATCCTACGCTCTTCCCTGTGCCAGAGCAAAACACGGTTTCCTTCTGCGGCGACCTCAACACTGCATCTGTTGATAGTCTTGCAAATGATCTCCTCGAGATCACGAAGATCGGTACAATCATTTTGATCGCAGTTCTCTTATTACTCCTCGGCGGTCATTTCGTCCTGGAATGGTACAAGTGGCATTGTCTTATGGCCCATCTACGGCGTACACGTGGGGCGTGGATGTCCGATCCAACGATTCGCCATGTTGGGTCTTCCGAGACTACACCATCTGTGACACTCACTGATCATAATCTCCTCATGCTTCAAGCTGACGGACAACATCCACTGCTTACACGTATCGCGTTTATGCTAGCTACTCGTCTGCGCTTCACGCCTTCCCAACACATTCACATTCGGTGGTTCCTGCACTATGTTTTTCACCCTCCTGCGCTTGCTTGCTTTCTCATTGGCTTTTTTGGATTGCTGTCTGTCCAAATTCAACTCATCGCAATCGGTCCCCTTGAGGCTCAATATAGCGCTCAGGTTACCGCAAGTGTGCAAGATCTTTCAGATACCATCGTGACGCAGATGAATAACAGCATGTATAACCAGTCCGCGACATATGCCAGCGCCATCAATGTCAAAATTGGGACTGTCCAGTCTACGATTAACAACGGCCTCTTTGGTTGGGTGAATGGCACTACTTCTACGCTCAATAGCACGCTCGTCAGCTTTTATGCCGATGTTCAAAACCTTGTGGGCACCGTCTTCAACGGAACGATCCTCGAAACACCTGCGCAGGATTTCGTCAAATGTTTGTTGGGCTCCAAGGTCCATGCCATCGAAGAGGCGCTCACTTTTCTGAACCAAAATCTCCACGTCGATCTTCCCCAGGTCAACGAAACCGCCCTGGTTCTTTCACCAAGCAACGTGAATGAAATAACGCAGCCTATTGCCACTGCTGCTATTGGCGGCACCTCGAGCAACCCTCAAGGTCTTGTTGGCAGGCTGGTCGCAACGTACGTCGAGTCGTTGAAAAAAGAACAGTTGATGTTTGGGATCTTCATGGGCTTGTGGGGGGTGGTCGTGTTGGTGGGCCTTGTCATCGTGTTTTGGCATTCATATGTCAAGAATTGGATCGATGGGTACAGAAAGCGGAAATGGCGGAAGGAGCAGCGAGACGGCCTCGAGGGGTTCATCATGCCGTCCAAAGAGGCACCCATGCCGCATGTCGACGACGCCGAGAAAGGCCATAGCAGGCTTGATCCCGCATTGCGCTCGTTCACGCCGCTCCCACTCCCAGAGGCCCGTTCGCCTTTCAACATCAATTTCTTCTGTCGGCCAAACCAGTCCCCTCGCACTTCAGATCATCCCCTCAAATCACTGCAGCCTGCCTTTGAGAAGAGCTGGGATAGCTTCTTCCACGAGAGCACGAATAACAGACGGCTTGAGCCTGAAACATCTGGGCTTCGTCGTGTTGTCAGCCGTCCGATGAAGCTCATGAATCTGTGCAAGAAAAAAGGTGACGAAGGCATACAAGAGACTTCTGGAGGTGATCACTCAGAAGACAAACCGAAGTCCACCTGGTTCAGGCCGCTGATTGGATTCTTCTCGAAGAAGGACAATGTTCGACCCGTTTCAGAGTTCGTGGTCAGGAGACCTACCTCAGGTTCTTGTTCCCCCCGTTCGCAGTTAACGATATCGGTTGAGCGAGCATCGGCGGCTACGCCGGAGGACTTTCCAACAATCGACAGCACACCCTCTCCTGTGCGTGCAGAACCACCACCAGCCCGACCGGTTTCGCCAATGCCCCCCACACTTTCTTGGATCAAACACATTCCTCCAAAGAAAGCCGTTCCTCTCACGATTCCCCCGCCACCTCCGGGCCGCTTGCGGAATGCCAGTGTTCCTATGGACATCGGTTCCACTCCTGACTACGGTTCGCTTGCCATGCCGCTTCACAATGCTTTCGAGGAACATCCAGCATCCCAGAAACCTGTCCATCTTGCACTCTATCCCACGTTCCTTGCTTCTCAGTCAGCCGCCACTTCTTTGCATGAGAGACACAAGCGTTCGTCCACTCTTCCCGTGCCAGTCACGCCACCGCTAGCAGGTGCCACCAGTCGACACGAGTCCACCATGTCGACATCAAGGCTGCTTACGAATATGCATGTACATTCTCCCAGCGATCCGGTTAATCCGTTCGCTACGCCCTTTGATGACGATGCTGGTGTCAGCCCCTTAAAGATAAAGAGAACTACTAACCCTTTCGCTGGCTTGGCATTGTAATACCTGCGTTTGGTGCGCATCATGGTTGCATCTCTATCTCAGCTATATAACGTCCGGACAGATCACTTACTATATTACCCACTAATCATGATTCTTCACGAGATGGTATATTGTTAGCTGCAATTTCACATTCAGACACGGCGCATTGCCAATTGATGTATCTTTAGTGCATAGCCTCGGATAGCTCCAGTGTTCTTATATCTGTCGCGTGCTTGGTGTAAGTGGCAGTATGCGTACTAAATCCAATGTGTTTATTCATGCGTTCGTGACCGCAGCTTAGTGTTGGCTTGATAGTTTTACTTTTGTGTGTGCTCTCAACCGGTCAGCATCAGTCGCTCGAATCGATGGTAGCGGTGGCTACGCCAAGCCCAGTAGCAGTCATTCCTATCCTTGGGTATCGCTTCCACCCATGACAGATGGTACGAATTATTTAGTGCATTCCAATGCTGCGCCAAAACATGAAGCCCTCGATCTGATATTGGCATGACGTGATGGCCAACGACGAAACATACTCAACCCAAGCTGCCCACTGTCGAAAGTCTCAACCATGGACACCACAAGGATCGCGAAAGCCCGCACTAAACACTCAACGAGCTAACAAATGCTCTGAAATGACCCGGTTCACTCTCGGATCGACCTTTCCCAGTATCTCGACGGTTTCCGTCTCCATAAAGAACTTGTCAGTCAAACTCATTTATCGGAGACGGGGGTAAACTTACCCATAAACGTCTTGAGATCTCCTTGCCCTCTTCGCTTAAAATATAGTCGCTCTCCTCGGCGACCTCACAGCAGGACACGTATCGTCCGTGTCTCGTTCTTTCGCCCGGCTCTACGACGGGGTGCACGAGCGTGCGACTCCCCATCTCGGTCGTGCGCGCCAGCAGCGCCTTCATCACACGCACCGCAACGTGAATAACAGGATTGCTCTCAATCTGTCGTGTGAGACGGGAGTGGCAGAATCCCGGGTTGATTGCTGACACAGAGACCGGCGTCGGATTCGGTAGCCGAGAAGCAAGCTCCCGGACGAACATGATTTCCAGCACTGGAGAGTTTTTTATGGCAAGGTTAGCATCATAACCCTGAGACAGCGACGCTGTTTTAATTTTACTTACGCTTCGAGAGCTCGTAGCGTTTTCTCATGGCACTGTGCGAGCGGATCGGATCTGGGGTGTCGTGCGCGTAGTGCTACTGGGTACTTACGATGCCGTGCAATATTCCTCATCGTTCAGCTTCCCGAGAATGCTGGGCCAACTGATGGCGCCGGTCAGTCTATTAGCTATGAAGTGAGCCTCGCTCGAAACGATGACAAGTCTCGACGCATTAGCTGGCGTCGTCGATTTGATGAGGTGAGGCAGCATCAGAATGCTAAGCAGGGCTGTCGACAGATAGTTTACTTGGAGCCTGGTATACGAACGAAGCGTCAACGCGTGGACACAACACTGCATGCGTGCTGGGGACGAACGTGGTTTCCCAACCGTCTCGCGTCTTTGCATAGGTCATGGTCGACACGGCTGCATTGGCGACAAGTGCATTGATCGCGCAGCCGTCCAACTCAATCTTGTCAGCAAACTTACGAACAGAGTCGAAAGAACCCAGCTCGAGTGACCAAGCCTCGATATGCTCGTGTATGCTCTGCTGCTCCACGTCTACGGCAGACGGCGGAGAGTGGGTAGGGGCATGTCCACGAAGGGAAACCCATACCTTGCTTGGCTTGCTTGCCCTTGGCCTCGTCGCGGGCGGTCAGAATGAGTCGTTTCGGTCCAAGTTTCGCTAGGTGAACGGCCGCTTCAAAGCCAAGGCCGACATTTGCGCCGGTAACGATGATGGACTGGTCGCTGATATCGGCATTCGGTCTCGGGATCGGCGTCCACTGCTCGCGAAGAAAGGAACGAATGGTGAGCTTGCCCATGACGACTGTGGCGTTCCAACAACACTGAAGAGACGAGAAGATGTGAGAGAGCAACGAACGAGTAAATGGCTGTGAAATCGCGTGCGGGGGGAGTGAAACCGGATTAATGGGAACCATGAGAAACGACCATTATTAAAATCTGTCAACTTGTTATCCATAAACGGAGTGCTGGCTGGGTGTGAGCATGAATGATTCAGGAGGTTACCATGGAATATCAGCTGTGGCTCAACTTAACATCATAACGGATGAGATTGTCTCACTCAAGCTGGGTCGTCATAGCAGCCTGCCAAATCCAGTGGCAGGCTGGTCCAATTCTATATGTAGATCCTGTTCAGTATCCGGGTATCCTCGACATCGGATAATTTCATGCTACGAACGTGAGATCGAATCTGCAATCCAGTGCTTCTGATTCAAATGTTACAGGAAACGACCGCGTGGGGCAGGAGCTATGCATCTGCACTGAGTGCGTTCCTCCACAGAGGTCCACCGACATCTCCTAAAACTCTTTCTATCTCGGCCTGTTCCAAATTAAGGATAACCTTCCGCTCCGCCGTCAGTTTTCGTGCTGCTGTAAGCCCATTCTCCATGAGCATCGCCCGCGACGCAAGGAGGGAATCCAGGACCACGGTAAGCTCCCCAGGCAAGGGAACACGAGTGGACACCCCTTCACCAAGGGTCTCCACATAGATCAGATGCTGGCGTTCGACCTTTCGACAGCCATTAGTCAGTTGCCAACTGATATAGCTTGAAAACTCACTTCTCCCCATTTAATTTCTTCCACACCTTCCCTCCTTACACACTTTACCAACGCAGCCAGCATGATCCTTTCGTGCAGACTCGACTCTTTCAAAAATGCGGCCGTTGGACTATTCTGCATCGCTTTAATCACGCCTTTCACGTCTTCTATGCCGGCGGTCTTCCCCTTTGAATGTACAAGTTCTACGGCGCGTCTGCAAATGTCCAAAACACGGCGAGCATCGCCGGAAATGGAGGATACTTTCATGGAGGCAAACTTGACACCGTCAACGGTAATGACATCGTGTTGGTGTTGGAAAGGTAGATTGTCCTTAGCAGCAAGAAGACGTGCGTGTACAATTTCCTCAAGTTGGGGTGTAGTGTAGGGCTGGAAATTTATTCGAGTCATCCCTTTGCTCCACGTTAGAGTAGGTCCAAAAGATAGTGATCGGTGCCCTCTTACCCAGTCGACTGCGGACACGCCCACTCATCACTCTCTCTGGAAGGTCCATTGTATTCGCGACCGCGAGCACTACAAGTTTCGAGCCGGCTAATGTTGGCCAGTTGAAAAAGTTGTAGACGACTTCTTGTTTTGTGGTAACCAGCTGGTCCAGTTCGTCCATCAACACGACACTAGTGCAGCTCATCAGCTGTTACTATTTCTATTTTTAATTGAGAATCACTACCGACCACGCATGACCACCAGGACCCGCTCTAACGCCAGCGGTAAAGTGATTGTTGAGTCGTTTCAGAGCCTCCTTTGAACTAACCTTGAGATGACCTTCTGTGCAGACATCGTGGCCGGAAATCGTTTCCCAGAGCAGGTTGTAGGCTGCAGGTGGCTCGGGGATCCTTAGACCATTAATCTCGACGTAGGTGAATGGAACCGTCTCCTGTAAAGGGTATAAGCAATGACCTTATATGTCAAGAATCCGTGACCGACCCCATTCTCAGCCATACGCTTCAGTTCGCGTACAACAGCATGTACGGTGGCTGTTTTTCCAGTCCCGGGGACTCCAGAAATATCTAAAAGAGTTAAAAGGTTAAAAAGTTAGAACGGGCAGTAGAACACCTACAAACACATCCCCCACTACCCTCCTCGAGAAGTTCTTCCACCGTACGCAAAACACGGTTGTACTCTTCTTCCCGACAAGGCAAAATGTCTGGGCGTGCGGCTACATGTAATACATGCATGGCCCTCAACCACGCGTCCTGAGGTAATTTCAGCAGCTGGGTATAATGCTCCCGTGTCAGGTCTGGGGGTGGAACGCGCACTCCTCCTTTGCGGTTATTTCTCTTCCGAATGGCAGCTTTAGAATGTGGGGTTGGTGCAACCAGCTTACTTGAGCGCCCTTTTCGAGGCGTAGACTTGGATGGGGTGCCGAGTGTGCGCCTACGTTTCCGAGAGGGTGTCTTCGGAATATCATCCTCGAGCATTTCACTGTGAGCGTTGGGCTGAGATTCGAGGTCGTCGTCGGCGGTGATCAGAGGTTCTTCATCATCAGACTCTTGGATGGGTTCTTGATACTCATAGTCCGTATCCGTTTGTCGCGTCGATACGTCGTCGACATCCTTCACTTTTGGAGATTTCCGAGCCCGGGCAGTCTTCTGTCTTGGCGGCTTCACGGCAACATTCCAGGATCTTCCGCTAGTCTGCTCCTCGTCCGCCTCTGAGAGTGCGTGGTTTTTATGATGACTCCACGCGAAATCGTAATATAGCCCTTTCCTGGAGTCGAGAGCAAAGCGGCAGCAAAATGTTGGGGTGTTATTGAGTTTCTCCGGGAACGAGGACGTGGTCTTTTTACCGTCAGAAGGTAGGTCCACTACGTGGCAGTGGCAAACAATATTCGAGGGTGGCAAGATTGCTTCCGTGTCGAGAGTGAAATATACTTCGTTCTTTTAACGTGAATTAGAACTGGAAACAGCTGTTACTTTACTACCTACCTCGGTGTGTTCCCTTCGGGGACGCACACGGGGAAGCTCGATTGGTCGCTGAAACCAATGTATCCGAATAAACATATTGTCCTGCAGTCCTTCCGTCCCGTCTGCCCTGAGCTCCCACATGGATGCGATGACCCCGACACTATGATACTGTGCAGTGCCTGTCGAAACGCACACTGTATCTCCCACATTGAATACCTCACGGGTAGTGGCGTCGGGTCTCGAGGATCGTGGCCTGGCGTTGAGGGACAAAGGCGGGCGTGACTTTGTGCGAGTGAATGAGCGGTAAAACGTGGTCTGCATGCCAGACGCGGGTTGCCAGTGTTCATCCTCCGCAAGGGTCTCATAGTCTTGTGGGGTGGACGGTCGGGTGTGGAACTGTTCGGAGGACCAAGAAGTAGATTTGTCGGCCCATGCAGTGGGTTGAACGGGAGTGACGAGTTGCTGGTAGCGCTTGGAGCGACGCGAAGGTGTCAACATGAGTGCAAATGCAAGCGACGCGTTTCATTGATTAATCGAGACATTTGCCTGGGTGATCTTTATCTACCACCACGACCTCGCCGGTTGGTGAGCATCACGGCCCATCACTCAATGCGCTTGCTTGAGCTCTTTCGCAGATAGCATGCTCGTTCTGTCTGGATCATCTGCGCTTACAGAAACGAAGCGTCAGATCCTTCTCCGTCAGATCCAGACTATAGACAGCGACATCCTATCCATAGACGCTGTTTTCCTTCACATCGTCAAGAGCTGCACACACACTTTCGAGCAGGAACTTGGGGACAGTCAATCGCCTCGCAGGCAGTCCCTCGCCGCCCTCCTTGACTATGGCGATAATGTCCAATTGCCCACCACGAAAGACATCCTCCGGGGCAATCGGAATATTCTCTATGTAATCCCAAGACCAGGTTGTATATCTCCCTGGAGCAGTAAAGCAACAGATATTGCAGGCATCTGCAATCTTGGAGAACACGTCGAGAGAATCGAGCGAGGCATAGCGTACGCTTTTCATTTCAACGAGGGCAAGGATCTAGACAGCAAGATCGTCTCTCGACTTTCGCATCTACTCCACGATCGCATGACACAATCTGTCCATCTTTCCCTTCCTCATGAAGACGTGCTATTTAGACGCCAAAGTCATGGCCCATTGCAGATTATTGAGTTAACAAGCAAAGTGGACAAAGCAGCGGATGGCCCAACCGCCCAGGAGTGTCTCTCCTTAGCCAACAAAACTCTGGGTCTTGCTCTCGCATCCGATGAAATTGATTATCTACTCGATGCTTTCGTTACTGGTGCCTCTCCGATCAACCGCGACCCTACCGATGCCGAGCTCTTTATGTTCGCTCAGGTCAACTCAGAACACTGCAGGCACAAGATTTTTAATGCCTCCTGGACCATCGATGGCGTTCCTCGTGATAGATCCCTTTTCCAGATAATTAAGAATACGGAGGCCAAGTGTACCAACAAAGCCATCTCTGCTTATTCCGACAACGCCGCCGTCTTTAGAGGCCCCACCGTGCCTATTTTTGCGCCTCGAAGCTCAGGGTCTAATGATTCACAAGTTTATGCCTCGAGCCAATCCGAGCCACACCCTATCCTCATCAAAGTCGAGACCCACAATCACCCCACAGCGGTCTCTCCATACCCAGGAGCAGCAACCGGGTCCGGCGGGGAAATCCGCGACGAGGGTTCCGTCGGCCGAGGATCCGCGCCCAAAGCCGGCTTGGTTGGCTTCACTGTCTCCGATCTCTGTATCCCGGGCTACGAGCAGCCATGGGAAACAGACTTTGGTCGCCCATCTCATATAGCATCTGCCTTGGAAATCATGATCGATGGGCCGCTTGGTGCAAGCGCATTTAACAATGAATTTGGTCGGCCAGCGCTTGCTGGATATTTCCGGACGTTCTCAGAGTCCGTCCCCGCCTCGGAAGATGGAACAAGGGAAATTAGAGGGTACCACAAACCTATCATGATCGCGGGCGGTTACGGAAACGTACTAACAAGGTTTGCGAAAAAGTCTGCCATTGAACCTGGCGCGAAGATCATCGTGCTTGGTGGTCCTGGAATGCTAATCGGTCTTGGGGGTGGAGCTGCCTCCAGCCAAGTATCCGGTGCTAGTTCCGCAGAGCTTGATTTCGCATCTGTGCAACGAGACAATGCAGAGATGCAGAGGCGCTGTCAGCAGGTCATCAATGGGTGTGTAGCACTTGGGGACGAGAGCTCGATCCAGAGCATTCACGACGTGGGAGCCGGCGGACTATCCAATGCCTTACCCGAATTGGTGCACGATTCCGGACTTGGGGCAAAATTCGAGATACGAGATGTTCCCGTCGCAGATAGTTCCCTGTCGCCGATGGAGATATGGTGCAATGAGAGTCAGGAGCGATATGTACTCGCAGTCTCCGCGGAGAAGGCCAACGATTTCGCAGCAATCGCGAAACGGGAACGCTGTCCATTCTCGGTTGTTGGCCACGCTACAGAAGAGCAAGAGCTGATCGTCACAGACCGTTTCCTTGGTCAGGATGTTATCCATCTGAAAATGTCCACCCTGTTCGGCAAGCCACCCCGTATGTCCCGGAAGGACAAGAGACGAAAGATTATGTTCAATACCTTTGACACGTCCCTGTTTACCTACCTCCCTAACATCACCGACCCCATCCCGATCGCAGCCAGTCGTGTACTCCGCCTCCCATCCGTCGGTTCCAAGTCCTTCCTGATTACCATCGGGGATAGGTCCATCACTGGTCTAGTTTCACGTGATCAGATGGTCGGCCCCTGGCAAGTTCCTGTTGCTGATGTTGCCGTTACCCGCTCCTCCTACGGATTTGATGTCCTTGCAGGAGAAGCCATGGCGATGGGCGAGAGAACTCCTGTAGCCCTCCTTAACCCTGCTGCATCGGCACGGATGGCAATCTCCGAGTCATTGACCAACATTGTCGCAGCCTCCGTCTCTGACATTTCCCTGGTCAAGCTAAGTGCCAACTGGATGTGCGCTGCGTCAAAGGAGGGAGAGGGCGCAGCACTGTACGAGGCTGTCGCAGCGGTGGGCTTGGAGCTTTGCCCTGCCCTAGGGATTGGGGTACCAGTCGGCAAAGACTCGATGTCCATGTCAATGAAGTGGAAGCAAGGGAACGAGCAACGAGAGGTTAGTGCGCCTTTGTCGCTCATCGTGACGGCGTTCGCTCCGGTGAGCGACATTTCCGCTACGTGGACACCACAACTCCGCACGGACATCGGCGAGCCAACTGTCCTTATATTCTTCGACCTCGCGGGAGGAAGGAAGCGCATGGGTGGATCGGCCCTTGCGCAGGTGTTTAAGGAGATCGGATCGGAGGCGCCAGACGTCGTTGATCCTTCCGTGCTTAAGGCCTTCTTCGCCGGCTGTCAGGCCGCCAGGAAAGCAGGCTTGGTTCTTGCCTATCACGATCGTTCTGATGGTGGTTTGTTTACTACTCTTGCTGAGATGACCTTCGCTGGCCGAGTCGGCGCAGACAT
Source organism: Tylopilus vinaceipallidus (assembly GCA_038089215.1). NCBI lineage: Eukaryota > Fungi > Basidiomycota > Agaricomycetes > Boletales > Boletaceae > Tylopilus > Tylopilus vinaceipallidus. The sequence continues at coordinate 20,779 of JBBPKK010000286.1, forward strand.
CACCCTTGATCAGTTGGGTCCTTCTGGAGAGGCCATTGCAACCTTGTTTAACGAGGAGCTCGGTGCTGTCATCCAAGTACGCAAGTGCGCGGTTGGCCAATTGAAGTCTACGTTCGCCTCCACAGGTTTTCCTACCGCTTCTATCTTCGAAATTGGCAGCGTGAACAAAGAACCCACCGACCAGACTTTCGTTATCCGTGAAACTTCTGGTATATTATTCTCTCAAGCTCGAGGCCAGCTTCAGGAAATCTGGTCGGAGACTTCGTTCAAAATGCAGAGCCTTCGTGATAACCCTGTTGCTGCGAAACAGGAATTCGACCTCATAAGCAACCCAAGTTACAAGGGAATATATTACAAACTTACATTCGCATACAATTCGTCCCCATTCCGCGATCTAACACACCGCCCAAGGGTCGCAATTCTGCGGGAACAAGGCGTTAATGGCCATGTTGAAATGGCTTGGGCATTCACCGTGGCTGGCTTTGATGCCGTTGACGTACACATGACTGACATCCTGAACGGGAGAGTCTCTTTGGCCAGCTTCCGCGGACTAGCCGCTTGTGGTGGGTTCTCTTACGGTGATGTCCTCGGGGCCGGTAGAGGATGGGCTCACTCAGTTCGTCTCAATGAAGTCGCGAGGAGAGAGTTCGAGCAGTTTTTCAAAAACGACGGGACATTCACACTGGGCGTGTGTAACGGATGCCAGCTCCTCAGCCACCTCCGTGAGCTGATACCCGGTGCGGAGGACTGGCCCGATTTCAAGCAGAATACCAGCGAACGCTTCGAAGCGCGTGTTTGCATGGTCCAGATTTCACAAAGTGATGCTACACGACGTTCTGTGTTCCTCCGTGACATGGTCGGCTCCAAACTCCCTGTCCCTGTCGCGCACGGAGAAGGTCGGGCATCGTTTTCCAAGGGCGGCTCGCAGCTGGAAGCCTTGCGTACTGCTGGTCTCGTCGCAACTCAGTACGTGGATTCTGAGGGATTGCCGACAATGGTCTACCCCATGAACCCTAACGGAGGAGTTGACGGTATTGCTGGGGTACAGACGCCAGATGGGAGGGTGCTTGCGCTGATGCCTCACCCTGAGCGGGCAGTCACGCTAGAAAGTAATAGCTGGTACCCACCGTCGTTCTCGGAAGCTTGGTGCGGTGCAAGTCCATGGTTCAGGTTGTTCCAGAACGCTAGAGAATGGGTAAATTAAGAGTGAGTGCATTGACAATGCATGCTATTCAAGTGCTTGACGCGCGTTGTCACGGGCTGAATCAAGATATCGATGGTCACTTGCAGTGAAATTTATTGTCATAAATTATTGCTATGTCAGACGTATACTGTCAGAAGTAGCACCAGGATGCTGATCGCCTGTAGGGAAATCGTTGTGTCGGAAGAAAGTAGATGTAGGCTGAGAACTTGTATCCAAACACCTGCTACAATGGAATAAATGTGGTTGCTCCCTGTGTAAACGAATGATCAACTAACATATATTACAGCCGTTTTCAAAACGATGCGGAAAACGCGCTTCAAAATTCGTGTGGCTGTGTGAGGACCCCGCACGCATCTGAGTGAGAGCGACGCAGCATAAGCTTTCACTAGCGGTTACACACTATGTTGTTGCCCTCCCCTACTCATCCTGAGGAAAGAAATTATGCTCCACTGTTGCTTTGACTATCTATTCAGCCATAAAGAAAGCCATAGCCAAATGTAGTACCACCATGGAAGAGAAGATTATCCAAAGAATGGTTGGAATCATCACATACTTGTGACACTTAATGTAGAACTCATGCTGGATCTCATTGGGGTAAATAGTACAGCAATGTTGAACTAGACTGTATAAATTGCATGTCTGCCATGTTGAGAATTTGCAGTGACTGACAACCACAACTGGGTGAAGGGCAAATGACACTATAATTTGCATAGCACCTGAGTTGTACATATATACAAATGATTTTCTGACACCTAGAATGCTACTGATTTTCTTGACAGTGTAACCCTGGTTATAGAGGGCTGGGATATGGGCATCAAGCTAAGGTCAATGGACAGTCGGCAGGGCATGATGGATTCAATGGATCAACTGAGAAAAATTTTTCCCATGCACGATTTCACTCAGATGCGTGCGGGGTCTTCACACAGCCACACGAATTTTTGAAGTGCGTTTTCCGCATCGTTTTGAAAACGGCTGTAATTGCTTGCCATGGTACCACAGCGGTTACAATCCACGGTCGCCGTAGCGCAACCTTCTCAGCAATATGCCTGCTTCCTGGTGTCAAACCCTTCTTTTCACACGTGCTCGCTGACGCCAACTAGTGTCACAGATTACCTGCAGAGATTACTCACCTGTATCAAGGAGAACAATCCAGGATCCCAGGGTCCGTGATCTTCAAAGGGACTTTTGAAGATTTATGTGCGGGGGCCACGCACCTGTGAGAGAGGTCCTAGGACGTTCGAGTTCACTTACTGTACTTCGGAACACCGGCAGAAGCCAAGCGAGAAACCCTTCACCGGCCGGGAAGGTGACTAGAGGTCGCCGAAAAGACCGTATACTTGGAATGATTATCTAAGCCAAGGGGTCTGGCGCCGGCGGGTAACCACCTTCGTCACTTTTGTTTCTGACATGCATGATGCATAATGCCTCTTCACATATTCAACTTTTAATGACATCCATTCTCAACGCAGGGAAAAACTCTGGTTTCGTCAGCCGTTCATTTTATGACACTGGACCCGACTCCCCGGTTTGCTTTTTTAAATAAGCTTGCTTGCTTTCAGAGACATGTCGCCAGACTGTTGGTAATAGATTGCAACGAGGCGGACGGTGTGAAAGATCAGTGACATTGAACCATTTGTTTGGGAATTCTCGTATGTTGTCTTTTCGATGATTGATTCTTGTTAAACCAACAAGATTGTCGTTGTGAAAATTCCAGACTACTCGTGCACCCAACAGGCTCCTGGGGGGACGTATACACTGATGTTTGGCACGAGATATAACTTTGCAAAAGTGAGCCTGGAGTCCTGGATGATAGATTCGTTATCTGTTTTATGCTCAAACGCGCACCCTACTGTGTTGTCTGTTACTTGGCATGTGAACCACGAAGTGTCACACGCCAACAATGGGAACGGCCATCAAATTCTAGAATCATCTTGTCACTAGGATTTCAATTGGGCACTGCATATCAAGTTCAAGGGAGTGACATACACCATGTCCTTCTCATACCCAGAAGACCGCGTATGTCCGTGTGCTTCCTCGGTCTCACATCGCCGCCGAAGCAGCAGATGTGAAATATCATGCACGAGGTTGGGATACCACAGAAACCGGATTGGTTCAAGAGACTCGAGGTGACTCCAGTGGCATGCAATGACTGAGTCAAAGGAAGCTTCCGTACTCTCTTCAGAAAATCCTCTCTCCCTGGCTACCAAGGAAGATGCTTGTCATAGGTGGTTCCGGCGATTCAGTCGGGTTGATAGCAGTCTTGATGAAGTCGCGACGCAGCCGTCTGTGTTCGATGATCCAATTACCTTGGAGGTCTATCGCCCTCCTCCGCAGTACGAGAATACCCATAGATTCGATCCCAATGCTCGTTGGACATGGCGGGAAGAATTGGTTAGCATGCTCTAGCTTCTGGCTAACGCAGATGACTGATGAATATGTATGGCAGCGTATCGTCCGAAAGATCGATATTCGTATCATGATCTGGGCCTCCGTTATGTTCTTCGCGCTTGACTTGGACAGAACGAACCTATCTCAGGCAAATACAGACAACTTCCTAAGGGATTTGCGTCTCACCACGAACGATTATGACCTCGGAAATGCCTTATACAGACTCTCGTTCCTCATTTCGGAATTACCATCGCAGCTTATCTCGAAGCGGATAGGCCCAGATGTGTGGGTCCCAATGCAGGTTTGCTGCACATTGATCGTCCACACTTTGTGCTCGCTGAACCAAGTCTAGATAACACTCTGGGGCGTTATCTCGCTCTCACAGTTCTGGCTGACCGGACGTGCTTCATTCCTTTCGACCAGGCATGTCAATCACATCAGACTACTTGCAAATGTTAAATTGGCACAGGTTCCTCATTGGGTTCTTGTCGGGCGGTTTCGTCCCAGACATTGTGTTATATCTCTCCTATTTCTACACCAAACGCGAATGTAAGGGATGTGCCCCCGCTTTCGCTCACTTGATGAAATTCTTGCAGTACCAATACGCCTAGCATGGTTCTGGGTCTCAAATTATGTGACCGTCATGGTTAGCGCGTTTCTCGCAACCGGGATTCTTCTTATACACTCCGGTGATGGCGGGTGGAGGTACCTCTTCCTTATTGAAGGCTTGGTTACATGTTGCATTGGAATTGCTTCCATGTTTCTAATGCCTCCTGGACCAACCCAAACGAAGACATGGTTTCGACCCTCCGGATGGTTTTCTGAACGGGAAGAAATTATCATGGTCAACCGGTTTGTGGATGTTTGTTTCGTCGAGCAACTACGTACATTCATGTGCACTTTTAGGGTACTGAGGGATGACCCTACGAAATCCGACATGCATAATCGTCAAGGTCTTACACCCTTTATGATATGGGAGTCTGTGTGTGATTGGCGCATGTGGCCTTTGTATGTACTTGGAATTATGCACATGAGTAAGTTTTGTTCTGGTTCTATGACTCTATTTCACTGGGTTTAGTTCCTGTCGGGCCTCCTCAAAATTACCTGTCATTGACACTTCGCAATCTGGGTTTCACGACTACTCAATTCAATCTGTTAACTTTGCCCAGCACTACGATCGGGCTTTTGAACCTCCTGCTCTCTTCGTACTTCGCCGAGCGCATCCAATCTCGCGTCTTAGGCTGTCTTATCCTCCAAATCTGGGCCTTGCCGCTGCTTATCGCCCTCCATTCATTTGGTTTCACAACTAATCAGTGGGATTTCTATGTCGCAGTGACATTGATAACCGGTTTTCCATATGTCCATCCCATTCAAGTTGCGTGGGCTTCGAGAAACTCGGGGAGTGTGAAGACGAGGACTACCAGTGCCTCCCTTTACAATATGTTTGTTCAAGCAGGGGCTATCGTTTATGTAAGTTTGTATTGAGAAGTCGGCTCAGCAGCGTTCTAATGGGTTTCCTCAAAGACCAACATTTACAGAGCAAACGACGCTGTGAGTTTTTGCGGCATATATGCGTTTGAAACTCATGTTGATGGTTTTGTGCGATAGCCGCTCTGTTCGTGATAGTCATTCATCTCCCTTGAAGCGTGCTAACTCGATATAGATAAACAAGGAAACCTCGCCCTTATACTGATTTGCGGCGCGAACATCATACTTTACATCCTTACGTTTATCTTTTATCGCGAGATGAATCGGTGGAGAGATCGCAAGTGGAATGCGATGACAGAAGAGGTTCTTTCCTTTGAAGTTAGGAGTGTTGTAGCTGATATGCTGTGAACAGGAGCAAGCTGAGTATCTTCAAACAACCAGAGATGACGGAAATGCACGACTTGACTTTAGATTTGCATATTGATGGCGGTCGGACAAGTGCCTCGCGCTACGAAACGTGTCACGGTTAGCGTAGTGTTGATGACGGTTATTTACACGTGCCCTCGGAACCTAACAAACCAAAATAACGCGGGTGCGCGCTTTAATTACGACGCGTAGCATCACAACTTTTTGTCAAAATTTCACCCTTCCTTTCGAGCGACGCACGAATTCTAATATGAGCGACGGTGCTCTGTTCTTCACAGACGCGGATGATTCGGACGCATCTGGAGTCCTTCCAGAAACAGCTCAGCAACTGGAGGATGTCGACTCTGCAAAATCTACTCAGCCGGATATCGTCTCGACATCGTCTCAGCAACTCCGTGAAAAACGACTATTTTTTCCCGATAGCGACGACGAGGATGTATCTCTTCAGGCTCCTGTTACGATGACTCCCTTGACGACAGGTGCAACCGAGGACTTTGGAAGCGACCTCGAGCTTCCCTCTATCGAGGAAATCCCACGCGCGTCCAGTGTCAGTAGCATATCTTCTGTTGTCTCCAGGGACTCCTCGCCACCACCACCACCTAGGACTGACGTCCGGTCATCCCCGCCTCCAGCAAAGAAAAGACGCCTTTTATTGCCTGCACAGCCTAAGCCTGCGACCCAATCAGACGGTACATATCTGGGTAGTTTTTTGGTCCCCAACGCTTGGAGTACAGCGAAGGGGACAGGTTATATTAACCCAGGAGATGAGATGAGAATCGAAAGAGACGTTCCTGAGGCGAACAGTGCAGCAACTTCTGCCAGGGGGAAAAAACAACTCACTCTCAAGGCGATGCTGAAGCCCCAGCCGGTCAAAAACATGAAACGGAAGATCGATACGATTGTTCGACTTACGAACAAAGGGGGTTTCGGTAAGTGCAGTGTGACATAACGGCCGCAGGATGACTAACTTGGTTGAAAGAATTCGGTCGACTACCACAAGACGTCGCTGGATGGGTGTCGAAGTTGTTGGACATGGGTAATACCGTTTTTGTTGGACCATCCCCCTCGGTGTATTTATGCATTCAGTCAGGCTTGATTCACTTCAGGGGCAGTACAATGGTCGATTGCCCGGCTGTCCTGTACTCGGGCGCAGATATGATCGTCTCCCTTTCTGTTTATCTCTCTGCTTCTGCGTTCAAGCCTGTTAACGCGCCAGACACTTCCACACATTCGAAAATAATGTTTGGACAAGGCAAGGAAACCGGGGAAGAACAGTCTCTTCGTGAACGAAAATCTGCGCTCTTAGCCTTATTTGACGCTGTCAACCTTCGGCCGCGGACGGGTGCACGAACCCTAAGTAATGGTTTTGATAACAATGAGCAGCAAGACGGGGGGTCCACGCGGAAATCGGCAGGGACAAAGCAAACAAGGACGGAAACAATAGGTGACGGAGAGGAAATCGAGGTCGAGGATGGTGAGGAGTTGTCAGACAATCAATTGGATATGATTTACCGGAAGTGAGTGAATTATATGTCCATGACCACGTAAACTAAATCCACATCTATAGGGCGCAACAGCACGACCAGACCATGGTAGAGATGGATCCTCTGTCAACGTTTACGCTCACATTAAGAGGGTATCAAAAACAAGCATTAACGTAAGCCGACCCCCACGGACAAATCGTGTGCTTATTAGAGACCAGGTGGATGCTTTCTATGGAGTCAGGTGAGGTCTCCGCGAGAGAGGCAACATCCATGCATCCCTTGTGGAGCGAGTAAGTGTTGGGGGTGCCTTGTATAGCTATGTTTTTCTTAGTCACTTTTCAGATACGTGTTCCCCTCCGAACCGCAGGGTGGTTTGATTGACTTGACCGAGGATGATAAACCGTTCTATTTCAACCCTTTTTCCGGAGAGCTCAGCCTGGACTTCCCCAAGGTCGAACGCAAGCTGAAAGGTGGAATTTTGGCGTAAGTCTGCGTGCACATGCTTGGTTTCAAAAACTTACAAACTGTAGAGATGGTAAGCACTCCTGTTATTGCTCGAAGACTGATGTTCGACAATACAATCTCGTAAAATAGAAAGTAAGTAGCAATCAAGTTTAAACATTCATCCGTCTGACTTTAATTGGCAGTGGGAATGGGCAAGACAATTATGCTTGCAGCCCTGATTCACACCAATAAAGAACCCGAGTCTATCAATGACAAAGGAAAAGCCACACGCGGTCGTCAATTAAGACTGGACAGTGCCTTTAGGGCTATACCTCCACCCAAAGAAACAAAACGACCGGCAAAAGGTCCATCTGCGACCCTAATCGTTGCTCCGACATCTCTTCTCTCACAATGGTACGATGAACTAGAGCGTTCAAGCGTTGCCGGCTCCGTACGAGTTACTGTCTGGCACGGGCAAAATAGGTTAGAATTGGACGGTCTCGAAACTGATGACGGCGACACGAGCATACCCATCGTCATTACCTCTTATGGTGTCCTGGTATCTGAGCATGCGAAGTTTGAAAAGCCGAATGGTCAATCATCAGTCTACCAAAGTAATACCTGATCTTTTCTTCTAACCAGTCACTGACTCAACATGGTAGCTGAGTGGATGAGGGTCATCCTAGACGAGGCACACCATTGTAAATCAAGAATGAGTAGAACTGCTCGAGCCGTCTATGCACTTCAAGCAAGGCGGAGGTGGGCCGTGACGGGAACACCGATCGTAAACAAGCTCGAGGACCTTCACTCCCTCTTGTGAGAGATGTCTTCCTCCCTTGACCTTATGCTTACTTTTAGAGCAGGAAGTTCTTGGACTACAACCCTTGGTCATCTTACCCCTTTTTCCGCTCGTTTGTATTTATTTCGAGCCAGCCCTGAGTATGACTAATGGTTGATTGTAGGTTTATTACTTTGCCTTTTCTTGCTCGCGACCCTAAAGCAATCGAGATAGTGCAAGTCATTTTAGAGAGCATTCTCCTCCGTAGAGAGAAAAATATGCGGGACAACGACGGAAAACGGATCGTGGAGCTGCCGCCGAAAGAAGATATTGTCGAAACGCTTCACTTTTCCTCCACAGAACAAAAGATTTACGATTCCATCTTTGACACCGCCAAACGAAGCTTTGATCAGCTCAATGCCAAGGGACTGGTTGGCAAGAATTATACCCACATTCTCGCCATGTTGATGCGGTGCGTAGTCGACGGAGTTCTATGCTGCAATGGCTAACATATGAGTGTTCAGCTTGCGACGTGCTGTCTTGCACCCTGATCTTGTTATAAACCCAAAAGATCAAGGGAACGAACCCTTATTGGCCCCGAAATCTATGGATGTCGATGCTTTCATACACGACGTCGCTGAACGGCAAACTTTTGACGCTTCCAGCACCTTTGCCAAGAACCTGCTTGCTAACCTGACGGCACCCGAAACTGGTGAATGCCCCATCTGTCTCGATGTGATGGAGGCTGCAGTTATCATTCCGCAGTGTTTGCATCGGTGGTGAGTGTGTAACTATATTTTGTCACCTCTATCTCACGTCATTCTTAGCTGCAAAGACTGTATTGTTTCTTATATAGCTGTGTGCACTGAACGAAACGAAGAAGGGCGTTGTCCTTCCTGCTCTGGAGGACCCATCAAAGAGAACGAATTGATAGAGGTCTTGAAACCGAAAACTGAAGAAGATGGGAAGGCTGTGCCTCAGGAGTACGAGGGGGGCTTGGAATCCTTCATTGCACCAGTGGTCGAACTACGCCGCAACGACTTCCACTCCTCTACAAAACTCGATGCTTTGGTGCAAAACCTACGTAAGTTGTCCGTTTATCGTTCGGCGGTGACAATGGTTATGAGGGTTTAATAGGTCGACTGCGAGACCAGGATCCATGCTTCCGTGCAATCGTTTTCTCGCAATTTACTTCGTTCCTCTCGCTGATATCGACAGCACTTGACCGCGAACATCTCACTTGGTACCGTTTCGATGGCTCTATGGATATGAAAAAGCGTAGTGCGGCGATAGCCGCGTTCAAACAAAAGGATCGCAAACCGAAAGTTTTAATTATTAGCTTGAAGGCCGGTGGGGTTGGACTAAATGTATGCAATCGTTCTCTCCTGAAATAAATACGACTGATGATGCAAACAGCTCACCTGCGCGAATCATGTCTTCATGGTAAGCGTCTTTTTACTCTCTGCAAAGCACATCTAATCAGTCCTAGATGGATTGTTGGTGGAATGCCGCGATCGAGAACCAAGGTACATTCCCGGTTGGCCGGCCCTTTACATGAAATAACATCTTCCGCAGCGATTGACCGTGTTCACCGCATTGGCCAAGATAAGACGGTTTATGTCAAGCATTTCATCGTGAGTGAATCTCATGGTGCTTCTTTCGGACATTGACAGTCACCCAGATCGAGAATACTATCGAAGGAGATATCCTAAAGATCCAGAAGCGCAAGACTGCTATCGTCAAAGAAGCATTCCGAGGAACGCACAAGTCAGACAAAGCGGATCCCGAGAGCTTGGAGAATCTCAAGCTGATCTTCGGCGATCATTAAATGATTACGCCAGCGCCCTGAAACTGCCTCGTGGAGGCGGAAAGCATCGGGCACTCACGTTGGAGATTGAGCGTATTTTGGGTGAGAGCGAATGGTGGTAATTATACCACGTGTCTGGGGAGGGCTATGACATCGTGTCATTGGTGGATGGCATGAGCTCGCATGCTTGGCGCATGGCACATGTACAACGTACTCATCTGTTCACCAAGATCAGTCGAAAAGGCGTGCATGCTAACCAGATGTCGGGGGCTGTAACTCTAAGCTAGCAGTGCGCACCTCCACACAATCAGAATGTTCAAATGCCATACACACAAACAGAATACCTGTGGGACTTCTGAATCTATTCTATGTTAGGCTGTCAAGGAAAGTCATCTCGTATGATTTGAGGAGGGTGTCGACATAGCCTCAGAAGGACCTGCTCATATTCGTCCACCTCAAGATAATGACGGCGCTCTCTGCTCAGTGAGCTCTACCACGACGGTGGTAATGACTCGGGTTATCCAACTTGAAATGAGGAGGGCCGAAAGAGCGGTCATCTCTCGAGTCACCGGGAAGTGATGTCACGTATTTGTGACTGTGTGACAATCGGGCAGTGTTGCTGCGAGCTGGATCGGTTCTTGATTCACAACGGCCATGACCACTACAGTGTCCCCCTTTGCGCGAAGCACCGCGTTCGACGAGCCCCGGCTTGGGGCGCGCGAGCAAACCGTATGTATCTTGTCGCCCTTTCTTCGTCTCCCTTGAATGATCCCGAGCAAGCGCTTCGCAGATCGAAGAAATGTACAGCGTTCCAGAGAGCTTTCTGGAAATTGAGGTTCGCAATCCTCAAACGCACGGTAAGCGAGCGTTTTCTGCGCATATATCTCGACATTTCAGCTGATTTTGTCCTGCTATAGGATTCGGTCGGAAGATGTTTACCGACTATGAAGTCGTGTGCAAAGTATGCTCCGTTTTGGTGCTTTCCTCCCCTGTGACGCTGAGCATGGACCAAGACCAACATACCTGCCTTTAAATTACGTCACTCCCTTGTGAGACGCCGCTACTCTGACTTTGAGGCGTTCCGTGACATTCTCGAACGGGAATCTACCCGTGTCAACATTCCTCCCCTCCCCGGCAAGGTTTTCACTAATAGATTCTCTGATGAAGTCATTGAAACTCGGAGGGAAGGGCTTGAACGCTTCCTTAGTATCGTTGCCGGCCACCCCCTTCTGCAGGTGCGGTCTGCATTCCACTCCGTACCTATGACTCTCACGATTCCTTTTTTGTTTTTAGACCGGTAGCAAAGTCCTTTGTGCTTTTTTGCAGGACCCAGGCTGGGACAAAACCCAATGGCTATAAACACACCATTTTCGTGACCGCCACTCGGTTCCCACCATGTTTTGTCCACCGCACCTCTTTTGAATCCTTAGCCAGTACAGCATTTCCGCACAAGGATGCCCAGGTCTTTTATCATGTACCTCTAGGTGTCCTCATCAGGTCCACACTCGCCTGTTCTTGTATATTCTTGTCTTATGACCTTCTCATCCTCGTGTTCCAGTAAATTTAAACTTCCACCGGAGTTCGTATTATATGAGCTAGGTGCGTAAGGTGCCACCTATGCAACTTTCTTTTCTTCCACTCTGCGTTCATGGACCACGATGTCCAAAACAGATCTGAAACTGAGTCAGCCATCGGTGCGGAGGATCCCGCCCCTTATACTTTACCGTAAGTTGACCGCATACCCAGTCTCGATATCCGTGATCGCGAGGAGGCTGACGGAGTGCACACCGGGAGAAAGAGCAAGGAAGTCCATACGGACGGACTGACAAGTGGACGGCTCAAGCGGACTGTAGAAGAGACGGTCAACGCTAGTGAATAAAAAACCGTTTTTCAACTCACCCCACCCTCACCCGGTTCTGCAAGGGTAAGATACCTGGAGGAACGATCGAAGCCTTGAGTTTCTCCAAGGTGTCTTTTCCGTTCGACCTGAGCGTGCCTGTGTTCTGCTCTGCTTTCCGCTGCCGTCTATCTGTGTTCGGACAGCTAATCTCAAACTTTCTCGTCCACGAGCTCTGATTAAAAACGAAAATATCCAACGTAAACTGATCCGATGGATATATCTTCCTTTGTCCAAGAGGATAGCTGTTATCAGATTCACTAGGAAGGAGCCCCACAGAGACGACAATAGGCTCTCCCGAGGGTGTCGGTAGGAGTTCTTGCTGATCGCCAAACCGGGCATTTAGGACAGTCGGGAGCGGCGTTTGTGGTGTCCCTGACGTCATTCCCGTGCCCCTCTCTCGCCTGATCTC
>JBBPKK010000287.1:0-22003 GCA_038089215.1 Tylopilus vinaceipallidus
CGCTTAACCGCCCGGCCGGGGTTCCTCCCCAGGCGACGCGTGCATGCGCGGGATTCTCCGACTTGCAGCACCGCCACCAAATTTACCGGATTTACAGCACCGCCACGTAAATTTTCCGGATTATAGACACCTAATGCTAGACAATTTTGTGTCGGACTCCGAAGTTTTGTAAAGCCGAGCGGCATGTCGTAACCATGCTCAACTTTCCGTTGGAGTAAATTACGCATTACATAACCATACACCCCGATAATTAGCATTTTGCTCGACTCGAATTGGAAAATACAAAGAGCCGGGTTCAGTGCAAAGCTTCAAATACTTACATAAGCACCAGACGAAGCGAGTAATCAACGACACCCGAATATGTATGCATGGACCAGTGGTATTGCAGAAACGATGACCTGCGGAGCCCAACCATGATGGTCCACCGGGCCTCAGATCCACCACAGTCCGCCGACCGATCCGGCTCGATGATATGAAGCGCAACGCCAACTGGCACAGTAGGCGATTTACCGGCTCTAAGTCGCTCAAGTTGCACGGATTGCGATTTCCCGCAGGCCGAACTACTGCTGACGCGACTACCTAGAAGCTAATCCTGGCCAAGACGATCCGAGTCAGCTGCCTCTCGTCCCACCACTATCTTTAGTGAGAAATTAGAGGTTCAACGCAAGTATATGGCACGGAGTGGTTGAGGCCAAGTTCCAATAATAGGTTGAAGAGGCTAGAGAGCCTTCAAACGTATCATTCCCGGTCGTACTAGTAGATTATAGATATCATATATTTGATACAAAGTTCCAAAGCACCAAATGGCGCAAATTATTTTTAGCATCTAAATGGACTGCCCATAGAGCTATTCATTTGAAATATTCAATTCTTTTACTCGTATTTGAATGTGTGCCATCCAAAATATCGGCAGGCTTTCGTTGAATATCGCCGACGTAACTAACTCACTACTAGTAAGATGTATACGCTTGGGTTATAAGTACTGTACGTATGCAGTGATTGTTCGGGACCCGTCTGATACTGACCGCCACTGTTTGTCCGACGTCCCTCCATGCGTATTCCACCGTTGACGGCCTACTTGTTTGGAGCATTCTCCCATGAATCGGTACTAGTAGCCCCGAGTCCATCCTTGGATGTTCACCTTTCCAGCGGAACGTTCCGTGGGGTTGCCAACTTGAACGGAACCGAGGCCTGGCTCGGAATACCGTTTGCTCAACCTCCTGTCGGCCCTCTCCGGTTTAAGGCGCCTCTACCAATAACTGAGCCGCTACAAGGTATCCAGGATGCCTCGCAGTATGGCGATGTCTGTCCCCAGCCTCCGTCACCGTTGACACGCCCGAACGATCCCATGAGTGAAAATTGTCTGACGTTGAACGTGCGTCACGATTCTGAGGTTCTCAGATATTTCCTAGAGGGCTAAAGTGTTTTATAGGTGTGGCGACCAATGGGCACTTCTGCAGACGCACGACTTCCTGTGCTGGTTTGGTTTTTTGTTCGTTTATCCTTCACTAAATGAGCTCTTTCTAACGCGTTTGGAGTAGGGAGGAGCGTATAATATCGGGTTAGCTTATTTGCTACATCTCGTTGGTCGCCTCTACTAATAGACCCCAACGATAGCTCAACTACGAACTCGGAACCCTATGGTCAGTTAACATCTTGACTGAAACTCTCATATAATCTCATCATCTTCTCCAGAGTTAATCAAATGGAGTGTGACAGTTGGAAAACCCATTGTTTTTGCTGCTATGTAAGTTGAGAAGCTAAAAGCTTAGTAAGCTAGTATATATTCACTGCTCACGCAGGAACTACCGTTTGAATACCTTTGGTTTCGTGAGTAGCCATATAGCGCAGATGCACTGGGAAAGGCTAACGATTTTGAACAGCTGGCGAGCGCCGACGTTCCCCCTGAGGATCTCAATGCCGGTCTTTTGGATCAGCAGGCAGCACTCAAGTTCATACAGGAAAACATTGGGCGATTTGGTGGCGATCCGTCCAAGGTATAAAGAATCTTGTTTCGCTAAGCACGTCATACTCACGTTCAGTCAAGGTCACGATCGGTGGTGTGGTAATTAATCTCTGTTGCATGCTTCGTACGTTCAATGAAATTCCTGTAGTCTGCCGGCGCTGGTAGTGTCGAAGCCCAAATGCTGTATGGAACCGAGCCTGGATTATTTCGCGCTGTAATCGCCCACTCGTCTGCTGGGCCATTGTAAGTCGCTGTGGAGACATGGTAACCGTTCACTTACTGAATTGATTTCGTTAGCAAGAATGCCCCATATGCATGGCAGTACGACAAATCAGGGATGCCATATTCATATTTGTTAAGGATGACAGGGTGTACAGCAGGACCTGGTTCAGTACAATGCTTGCGCCAAGTTCCATATGAGGTATTTATTTTTTTCGCCGAACCTGTGGACATAATCGGTACTGAATAGCAATTGAAGACACTCCTAAATATCACTAGCGCAATGCTCAACACCTCTCTCAATGACCAGTTGTGGGAACCTGCAGTCGGCCCTGTCGGAAGCTTTGTGCCGGAAAGGCCTTCGCAACGGATTCTGAGCGGAAATTACACTCACGTGTCCTATCTTGGGGGAGATACCGTATGTCCTTGTTCATTGCATACGATATTTCCACTCAACATACTCGGCACTATCACTCAGTTGAACGACGGAACGATTTACAGCAAGAGGATGTATAATTTAAGCTTGTCCCCCTCTGAGCAGGTATCAGCATTCAATAGCTGGGTGCCTCGGTCGCTCGTGGATGCCTCAACACTGACATCTGACGTCATGACTGGTATCGAGAAGCTCTTTCCCCCGAACGATAGCATGTACGGTGGTCCATGGCACACTGGGGACTTGCTTTATGACCGGGCAGCCGCGTGGTATACGGACATGTATTTTGTGGCAGCGAGACGTTTCTTGTTCGAGCATGGTGCATCACTGCAGCCTATGTGGGGATATCGCTTTGCAGAGTTTTCTCCGGGAACTCCACCTGCGCTCGGTGGTGAGTTTGTGCGAAGCAGTCTCTCCACCATTCTCTGACCCAACGGCAGTGTTCCACGCGTCTGACTTAGGTTTTATCTTTGGCCCGGTCCCCCGCGTCACGCAAAATGAGTTCGCCGATAAGATGAAAGAATATTGGATCAATTTCATTTATGACATGAATCCGGGTTGTATGTCAACGTTGCATTGCTCTCGTGGACGCTGGTTCATTTATGCTCTTTTTTTAGTGGATTGGCCGCAGTACAACACGACTTCGAAATACGTGATGCAGTTGATGCGGGGCAACATCACGCTTATTCCCGATGGTGAGCACCTCGTCATACGGTCTCTCGCACTCAAGTTAGTTACTCATCGAGCTATCCTTCAGACTTTGACATCGCTAGGACTGACTATCTCAATTCACCCGCCGTCCTTGTCGCATTCGGGAAATGACCAAGCATGTCGATTCATGGTGTCATCTGTGTTTTTCAATCCCCTTTGGTCAAAGCATTCATTGTAGTTTCGTCCCTGTGCTTATCCCGAAACATTTCTGTTCAACCTGAGCATTTTCCTGGAATATTACTCGACCGCCTGGTGGCACAACAATTATAGGCTCGTTAATACGCTGAGGCCCTACTATTGCATTATGCCAAGGCAAACGAAGTGTGAATGTCTAGTTCGTGCATTCCGCGTATTCCAGTCGTGGCCAATGCGATACAGTCGACCTTCAAACCCGATATCATAGGTTTCCGAGTATTGTTCAAGTTGTACTACTACTAGACTGCTTGGAGTTACGCTGTTGAAACTCCTAGTCATGCCAACTGGTACTTGTCATCTGAGATGATGCATAATGAACGGGAGATCTTGCACCCAGATAGAACGGGAGTTAACTTGAGAGAGGGGTGCATGCGTGCGTGCGAAGAAACGAAGGAAAGGCCGGCGCCGCGGCTAGGTAGCTCTGGGGGCTCTTAGAACTGCTGACTGGCCAGCGCTTAGTGGTTGTTCAGGACCCAGTTGATAGTACTAACCGTCACTATTCGTGCGACGCCCTTTCATGCGTGTTCTGTCGTTTGCAGCCTACCTCTTTGGAGCGTTCTCTCATGAATCGATACTGGTAGCTCCAAGCCCATCCCTGGATGTCCGTCTCACTAGCGGAACGTTCCGCGGGGTTGCCAACCCAAACGGAACCGAGGCATGGCTTGGGATACCGTTTGCTCAACCTCCTGTTGGCCCTCTCCGGTTCAAAGCGCCTCTGCCAATAACCGAGCCGCTGCTAGGTATCCAGGATGCCTCGCAGTTTGGGGATATCTGCCCTCAGCCTCCGTCACCGTTGACAAGCCCGGACGACCCGATGAGCGAAAACTGTCTGACGTTAAACGTGCGTTCTGTGACTCTCAGATGTCTCGTAGGGCTAAGGTGCTCTATAGGTATGGCGACCAACGGGTACTTCTGCAGATGCACGCCTCCCAGTGTTGGTCTGGTTTTTTGTCCGTCTACCTTTCGCTGTACCGGCTCTTACTAATGCATTTGGAGCAGGGAGGAGCGTATAATATCGGGTTGGCTCACGCAGTGAATTTTTGTGGTAGTATTTCCACTAACATGTTCCTTGAATAGTGCACCTTTAGAGGCACAACCCGATCGTAAGTTGGCATATCGACTCTGCTACAATCCTACCATCCTGTCTAGAGCTTATCGGACGGAGTGTGGTTGTGGGGAAGCCCATAATATTTGTTTCTTTGTGAGTCGAAAGGCGAGAAGCTTTGTGTGCTGGCATATGCTCACTACTTATACAGCAACTATCGACTGAACACTTTTGGATTCGTGAGCAGCCTATAGTGTGGATACTGAAAACAACTAATGTTTTTAAACAGCTGGCGAGCGCCGACGTCCCACCTGAGGATCTTAATGCCGGTCTTTTGGACCAACAGGAAGCGCTCAAGTTTATACAAGAGAATATCGTGCGCTTTGGTGGTGATCCATCAAAGGTATTAAACATCTTGTTTCGCTTATCGTGTCGTGCTCACGTTCAATGAAGGTCACGATTTATGGTCTGGTAATTGATTTTAATTCCTAACACCATACGTCTAATGAAACTCGCACCTAGTCTGCCGGCGCTGGTAGTGTCGAAGCCCAAATGTTGTATGGGACTGATCCTGGTTTATTTCGCGCTGTGATCGCCCAATCGTCCACTGGACCATTGTAAGTCGTTGCAAAGACAAGGTAGCCTTTTGTTTACTTGATCGATTCGTTGCTAGCAAGAGTGCCCCACGTGCTCGGCAGTACGACAAACCAGGGATGCCATACTACCGTTTATTAGCAGCGACAGGCTGTGCAGCGGGACCTCGTTCGGTACAATGTTTGCGCCAGGCCCCATACGAGGTATCTTTTTTTCTCAAACCTGTGGATGTCATTAGTGCTGAATGGCGTTCCAAGATACTTTTGAATATCAGCAACGCAATGGTTGACTCCTCCCTTAATCACCAGTTGTGGGAACCTGCAGTCGGTCCTGTCGGAAGCTTTATCTTGGAGAGACCCTCACAACGGATTTTGAGTGGAAATTACATCCACGTGCCCTATCTTGGGGGAGATACTGTATGTTCTTGTCTACTGCGTGCAGTATTTATACTCAACGTACTTCGTATTATCACTCAGCTGAATGAAGGAACGATATATAGCCAGGCGCTGTACAACCTAAGCTTGCCCTCCTTCAAGCAGGCATCCGCGTTCAACAGCTGGATGAAACGGGTGCTCATAGATGATTCCACACTGACACCTGACATTATTGCTGGTATTGAAAGGTTCTTTCCTATCAACGACAGCACGTATGGTGGTCCATGGCACACTGGGGACATGCTTTACGACAGAGCAGCCGCGTGGTACACGGCCATGTATTTTGTGGCGACGAGACGATTCTTGTTCGACCATGGCGCGTCGCTGCAGCCGATGTGGGGATATCGCTTTGCAGAGTTTATTCCAGGAACCTCCCCTGCACTTGGTGGTGAGTTTAGGTGAAGCAGTTTTTGCTGTGTTTCCCGACTGAACAACAGTTCGCCACGCGTCCGAGCTTTCGTTGATTTATGGCCCGGTTCCCGACGTTACGGAGAATGAGTTCGCTGATCAGATGAAAGAAATTTTGATCAACTTTGTCTATGACATGAACCCGGGTTGTACGTCAGTGCGACACTACCTCGCGAATGCTCGTTCAACCATTCCCCTTTTTTAAGTGGATTGGCCACAGTACAACTCAAGCTCGAAATACGTGATGCAGTTGATGCGGGATAACATCACGCTCATTGCAGATGGTAAACGCTTTGTCGTGCCCGCGATGAAAGCGAGCTAACCGAGCCATTGTGTAGACTTTGACATCGCCAGGACTGACTATCTCAATTCACCTGCCGTACTTTCTGCTTTCGAGAAATGATGAAATATGTAAATTTATGCTTTGGCCCTGTAGCGTCTTTTCTTTTCTTTTTTTTTCTTTTTTCCTTCCACCAAGTTCGCGTGGCCTTTGCTGGATTGTCCTGGTACTTCACCTTCTGAACTGGAGCCCAATTCCTTGCAACAATGCTGTCACCATCGACTGCCTTATGTCACGCAGGAATGTCCTTAGCTAACTCTCCCGGAAGCCGGGGTGCTGATGTGAGGCCATCGTAAGAAATGGTGGATAGATGTTTTAGGTTCGTAAACTCCATGTATTCAGCCTTGAAGGAATTTTCAAGGTACCTGTAATGCTACACTATCCATGCCTCTGTACAATTCATTATCCCTCTGAAAATCACGACTGTAACCCCGGCTCTGACGAACGCTCGAAACCGTGACATTTACCAGGAAACTTCAGCCCAAGTTGCATTTATGGTGTATGTAAGCTACATAATATTATGTAAAGTCAAGACCTTTCCTTTCCCTATTCAAGTTGAACTGAGCATCATAATATGAATCATATAGATCCCGCTGCAGCCGACGCGCCGGCAGTTGACACCAACCGTCACGGCGATGGTGCGATACCCTTCTCTGCATGTCCTATCGCTGGTGGCATGCCTTTGTGGAACGTTCTTCATTGGTGCGGTATCAGCAGCTCCCTCCCTCATTGTCAACCTCACCGGCGGAACGTTCCGCGGAGTCATAAGCCCAAATGGAACCGACGCCTGGCTTGGGATCCCTTTTGCCCAGCCGCCTGTTGGCGTTCTGCGGTTCAGAGCGCCTTTGCCGATAACTGAATCGCTTCAAGGTGTCCAGGATGCTTCGCAATTCGGGGATGCATGTCCCCAGCCTCCGTCGACAACCCTGGGTGCCAATATAAGTGAAAACTGTCTGACGTTGAATGTACGTTCCGCGGCTCTCGAACATCATCATCAAAGGGGCTCAGAAGACCGATATTTCACAGGTATGGCGACCCACGGGCACTCCTGCAGATGCGCAACTTCCAGTGTTGGTTTGGTTTTTTGTCCGCCTGCCCTCCGGTGTATTGGCTCTTTCTGATGCTTTGGGGATTGTAGGGAGGAGCGTATAATATTGGGTCAGCTTATTTAGTGAATCTTTGTGATTGTGGTCCCACTAACAGGTTCCACAAATAGCGCAGCTTCGAGTCCCTCGTATGATCCCAGCAGTAAGTTATATTTCGACTCTAATTTTTTTTTTTACATCCATTGTAGGGATAATTAGATTGAGTGCGGCCATCGCGAAACCAATTATCTTCGTTTCCGTGTAAGTTGAGAAGTCGGATGCTATGTACGCTGGTATGTGCTCACTATTTAGAAAGAAATTATCGAACGAACACTTTTGGTTTCGTGAGCAGCCTATAAAGTAGACCTATTAGAGGAACTGCTGACGACTTTTGAGCAGTTGGCAAGCGCCGACGTCCCTTCTGCGGATCTCAATGCTGGTCTTTCGGACCAGGCGACGGCACTAAAGTTCATTCAAGACAACATCGCACGCTTCGGCGGCGATCCATCAAAGGTGTTGAGTGTCTTGCCTTGCTAACTAGATCGTACTTATCTCAGCCAAGGTCACAATCTGGGGTCAGGTAGTCGGCTTCCATTCCCCACTCACTACGCTTGATAAACTTTTCACCTAGTCTTCTGGCGCTGGTAGTGTTGAAGCTCACATGCTGTATGGGACTGAGCCCGGTTTATTTCGTGCTGTAATCGCGGATTCGTCCACTGGACCATTGTGAGTCGATGTCAAGAGACGGTAACCGTTCATTTACTGATTTATTTCGTTGCTAGCAAGAATGCGCCATATGCTTGGCAATACGACGAACCAGGGATGCCATACTTCCGCTTGCTAGCAGCGACAGGCTGTCCAGCAGGACCCGGTTCAGTGCAGTGTTTGCAGCAGGTTCCATTTGAGGTGACCTTTTTCTTCCCCACGCTCGACATGGTCAACACTGAGCGGTAGTCGAAGTCACTTTTGAATATCAGCAATGCAATGATTGGCTCCACTCTTAATCACCAACTATGGGAACCTGCGATCGGCCCTGTCGGTAGCCTTGTCCCCGAAAGACCCTCACAACGGATTCAGAGCGGGAATTACATTCACGTGCCCTATCTTGGAGGAACCAACGTATGTGTTTCTCTAATTCCATGCGATTTCTTTAATCGATGTCCTTATCTTAGTTAAATGATGGAACAACTTACTGTCAAACACTGTATGACTTAGGTTTACCCTCCTCCAAGCAGACATCAGCGTTTAACAACTGGATGTATCAACTACTTGTGGATAACTCGACGCTGACACCGGACGTGGTCGCTGGTATCGATAGATTCTTTCCTGTGAACGATAGCAACTATGGTGGACGATGGCACACTGGGGACATGCTTTACGACAGGGCAGAAGCGTGGTACACAGATATGATGTATCTGGCCCCGAGACGTTTCCTGTTCGACCATGGGGCATCGCTACAGCCGATGTGGGGATATTACTTTACAGAGTTTATCCCTGGAACTTCACCTGAACTCGGTGGTGAGGTTCTGCAAGGCAGTTTTCTCTGCATTCACTGACCAAACAACAGTGTACCACGCGTCGGAGTTGTTTTTCATCTTTGGCCCGGTCCCCGACACCACGGAGAACGATTTTGCCAATCAAATGACAGAATACTGGATTAACTTTGTGTACGATGTGAATCCGGGTCGTAAGTCGTTGTGCAACCTCCCAGCGCATGTTTATTCGACCGTGTCTCTTCGTTTCAGCTGATTGGCCAGCATACAACACGACGTCGAAATATGTGATGCAGCTGATGCGGGATAACACCACGCTCGTTCCTGATGGTAAGGGCCTCGTCATGTTTGTCGTCCTCGTGATGACAGCGAGCTGATCGAGCTGCTGTTTAGACTTTGACATCGTCCGGACTGACTTCCTCAATTCACCCGCCGTGTTCGTGGCGTTCGAGAAATAAGCAAGCACATGGACACGAGGACCTGTGATACTTTCATCCCTGTGCTTTATCCGAAACTCTGTGCTGCGCCTGAGTAGTTTTGGAATCCTGAAATGACACCGTTATCAACCACTGTGCCACATGCAATGTGTAGTTAGTCGGGATGCGGTGCAGAGATATTTCTGATTCGTGCATTCGGGTGTTCCACTCGGTGTCCGCAGAGGAAAGTGGAGGAAGGTGGTTTTTTTGTTTGCTACTTCTCTGTATGACCGACGTCCCTTGTAGGTACAGAGTCGCGTCGAATGCAAGGTGCAGAGACATGTCAAGCCACATGAGCATGATCGACCGGATTTTTCTTAGCTGCTCCGCGATGCCTATGTATGCGGAGCAACAGCGTCTGGACGCAGCAGATCGCACCCATGAGACATGTACTGTACGCTTCCTTTTTTTTTTTTTTTTGAGAGGATGTGCGTGTACCTAAATGATCACCCACAGAAGTGATGTATTTCGGATAGCCAGGACCCTCCTGCAGTCACCCGAACGGGATACATCCACCTACGACACACGACGGGACCACAAAATCGGGACCGTCGACGGCACCCAGTCCAGCTTCACGTCACGCGCAACGACTCCATTCCAAACTCCCCACCACTCCCCCGATCGAGGTCGTTGAACGGATCCCTCACGCTCCCCGTTTTCGCGCGCCACAGTTGAGTGTACAGCGCCTTGACTTTTTGCAGCTCTCCATCGACCGTGGCCGTCTTGGCTGCGAGCGAGACAAAGATGGCATGCTGGGTCTGCAAGGTGGAGGTGATCACTGAAACCCGGGGCGCACACGCAACGCGGTCAGTGACGAGCGACGGCGACGACGACAACGAAGCCGACCTTGGGGCGTCACCTGGGCCTGTGCGGCAGTCGAGGACAGCTTGCGTTCGATTTGCTTCCAACGAGGGGTTTCAGCGCGAAAGGCGCTACGAGACGAGAGAAGGGCGTACTTCGATCGTGTTCTTGTACCACTGGAGGCGCTCTTGCATCTGTGTCGTCACCCGGGTGAAGAACCTAGACACCGTCGTCCGTGATTCGTATCGTCGCTTGCCCCTTGTAGGTAAGGGGAAAAAAAGGCGTACTCGAGTGGGAATGACGCGTGGTTTTTGAGGTAGATCCCGTGTTGGTGAGGATTCTTGAACCCGTCGACAATGCGGGTAGCGATGATCGTATCCTGAACGGCTTGGTCCGTTTTGTCCTTGAGATCCTTGGTGAAGAGGGCATCGGATTGGATGGTCGCAGCGACGCTCAGCAATTCCTAGAAGAGATCGTGAGGGTCCTCCGCACGAGCCGTGACAGCATTTCGGTCCTACCTTGTGTACGTCGCGGATGAGCTCTTGGCCTTTCGTAGGCTCTTGGCCGAGCTTCCGTTGCTTGAGGTCGTGACTGATTAGCACGCGCCCCTGGATGTGGGCACTTGAGGCGCGTGAGGGCGCGTACCGTCACGCTACGAACAACTACTCACTCCAAGCTCTCAAGTCTCCTTTTAATCTCCTCTGGCAGATCGTTGAATTTCGTCGCTTTCGAAAACAAAACTGGCCCCGTGGGCTGAGCGGGTGAAATGCTGTCGCCAATGTCAGCATGTGTGTTGCAGCACGATTCCGAAATGGCGAACCTCATGGAGCTAAGAGAAGGTTAGTTACTGGGCCATCTCGAGATATCTATCACTCACGACGGCTGTCTCTGCGCGCCAAACAAGGTGCCAGCTGTACTCGTGCCAAAACCGGTCGCGGGCGTGGTCGTGCTCCCAAACAAACCCGTGCCTGTCATCGCAGGCTGGGTCTGCGTGGTAGAGCCGAACAGACCGGGGGTTTGCGTCGCGGTTGTACTTGGCTGGGTCGCATTGCCAAACAGAGACGTCCCAAGGGTGCTCTGGGGCTGTTGCGTCGTCCCGGTAGGCTGGCCGAACAGGGACGTGGTAGGTTGCTGCTGCTGCGTTGCAGTCGCAGGTTGCCCAAACAAGGACGTCGTCGACGTTTGCGTGCCGGTTGGCTGCGTCGTGCTTCCGAACAAAGACGTACTAGGTGGTGCCTGAGTGCCCGCGGGGGGCTGGCCGAACAACGGGGTCGAGGTCTGCTGCTGTTGGGTGCCAGTCGCGGGTTGTCCGAACAAGGACGTGGCGGGCTTCTGTTGTTGCTGGGCGGCACCCGCAGGCTGTCCAAAGAGCGATGTGCCCGATGTTTGCTGGGCACCGCCCGCGGCAGGTTGGCCAAAAATCGAAGTGGTTGGCTGTTGCTGTTGCGCGCCGGTGGCAGGAGTAGCAGGTTGACCAAAGAGGGATGTCGTCTGCGGTTGCTGCTGGGTTCCAGTAGCGGATTGAGCACCAAACAGAGACGTAGTGGGCTGTTGTTGCTGTTGCTGCGTCCCAGTGGCCCCAGTCGCCGGTTGGCCAAAAAGAGAGGTAGATGGCTGCTGTTGTGGTTGAGTGGTCGTCGTCGCAGGGCTCGTGGCAGGCTGACCAAAGATCGATGCTGTTGGGGGCTGTTGTTGTTGCTGGGTTCCGGTTGCAGGCTGACCGAAGAGAGCGGTAGACGGTTGCTGCTGCTGCTGGGTCCCAGTTGCAGGCTGGGGGAACAAAGAAGCCGTGGGTTGCTGTTGCGGCTGGTGTGGGGCACTCGCAGGCTGCCCGAATATCGACGTCGTTGGTTGTTGTTGTGGAGTGGTACCGGTGCTAGCAGGCTGTCCGAACATCGAGGCCGCGGACGCAGGTTGAGTGGCACCCGCGGGCTGGCCAAAAAGCGACGTGGATGGGGCCGCCTGTGGTTGGGTGCCGCTGGCAGTCTGCGCAAAGAGCGACGCGGACGGTTGCTGCTGTGTGGTCTGGGGTTGTGTTGACGGGGTGGTGGCCGTGGTTGCGGGCTGGGTACCGCCAAAGATGGAGCCTGCGGGTCTGTTTTGGCCGAACAACGACGACCTACGGAAAGATCAGCGCAAGAAACACGACAGAAACCGCGAAACGGACCCGCCGAACGACATGGCGTAGTGGCCGTTGGAGTCGAACGTGTGCGGTGCTGCCAACCCAGAATAGGACAAATAGCCCCTGTCTATGGCCACATGACACCCGCTGCCACGGTGCTGTCGTCTCGCAGCGATGGACTCTGAGTTGCCCGGCTATTCAGAGACAGAAACAGGCCCGGGGCGTTCACAGCACTCGGTCACCCTCCAAGACAGCAAAGGCTTCAAGTGGCTCACCCTCACAGTGAGCAGTCGCGCACCGACGGCCACGTCCCTTCCCATCTTCTACGAAGGCGACGCCATATCCGGCCAAGTCGACTTTGACGTCCTCAAGCCCGAGTCGCTCAAAGGGCTCTCGATCAAGGTCAGCCCGGGCGTCGTGGCACTGTCTCTTCTCACGCGCACATTAGATTACAGCAGGAACGACCTTTGTCGGTCAAGAGGAACAATTGTTCCTCAATACAGAGACAGATCTATGGACACCCTCCATGGCCTTGCCGGACGGCTCCAGAGTGGCCAAGTTCAACAAGGGAAAGTATTCTTGGCCTTTCTCTTTCGACCTTCCCTCGGAAGTCCAAGTCCAAGACCAAAAAACCAAGAGAAATTTCCCTCTCCCACCTTCATTCTCCGAAAGAGCCAGCACGGGATATGTTGATTACAAACTCATCGTCACCGTCAAACGAGGAATGCTCAGAGTCAATCAGACGCACGTACGATCCATCCTTTCTGGCTTCCTATCTTATGAACATCACCTAGTCTGGAGACTGTTTTGGCTTATGTCCCCGTGACGCGACCAGGGCTACCGTCCCCCATGCTTCAGAAAGCATACAAGGAAAACCTCCCGCTGGTTGGACCACAAGGTACCCCGATTACCATACCTTGTATGATGCATATCTCGATCCCCATCCAGGTGATCCCGATGGTTGGCATACCTTCCCTCCCTTGACTATCCAGGGAAAACTGTTCGATTCACGCACCACCGGCGTGACACTCAGCGTAAGTGGTCACCAAATCCCATCACCGATCAACGATACCCAACATCACACTTCCAGTTGACCCTCGCAAAGCCCGTAGGCGTCTTCTCATCTCGCCCATACACCTGAGCTGACTGCCCCACGAGCTCACCTACGGCCGAGGCACAACAATCCCGCTTTGGCTGACCCTCACGGGAGACGATGAACACGCCGTCGACCTCTTGTCGACCCCAACGGCGATCAAGCTCCTGCTCGTGCGCTCGTTGGCCACCGGTTCCGATGCCACCAGCGACACCGACCATCGCACCGACAACTGTTTCTTCGAGAACGTCGCCCGCGCCGTCTTCTGGGGGCTTGAAGACCAACGGGAACGCGGAACGCGCGTGCTCCAGGGCGAAGTCAATGTCGGCAAGAGCCTCAAACCGAGTACCCTGTTCCCCAGGTTCACCATCCGGGTACGTCGGTGCTCGCGCTCACGTGTTGTCTGGCGTTGATCGGCACACGCGCGCAGTACCACTTGAGTCTCCAGCCGTTTGACGTGGCTGGTTTCGTTCCCACCTTTCCCAAGAGCACTCCCTTGCTCAGGCAAACGGTGGACATCGCCAACTTCCCAGCCATTGGTATTCCGGCTCGCTCGCACGCGCCGCCCGAGTATGTCCAAGAGCAAGGCGCAGATTACAACAAATCCGTCGGGCTCCTGGAGAACGGGAACCAGCGCTTCTACCATCACGGCGGCACAGGGGGAATATGAGGAGGGTAATCGGAGCGCGCGTACTATTGCTTGCGACGTAGGTTTAGCACATGTTGCTGCAATTCACGGACTTGTGTTTCATTACTCGCCGGCATCGTCCACCCCCATGCCCATGAAGAGCAATGTTTCAAACATCTCATCTCCCTTTATCGCGCCCGTGTCTCGCGCACCGACGCCGTCCAGCAGCGCTCGATCGGAGTCGGGGACGTGCCACCCGATCGATTCGGGACGACGGTGCGCGACAAAGACAAACAGCCGATCACCGTCATCGTCTGCCCCAAACCGCCGCCAAGGCCCCGCATCCTCCCGCACCCCGCGGGCAGACAGACGGCGCCGCGCCAACACGGGCCGGAACGCAAACCAGAGACCGAACGCTGCCCAAAAGGGCGTCTCTTTTGACAGACTGCGGACCTTGTACGAGATGACGACCGCGACGGGGCGCCCCGCCACCAGCGAGGGCGACGTGAGATGGAGGAGCGTCCGCAGCAGCGGGCCGAACAGGTCGGGGAAATACACCTGGAAACACACGCGCGTCGACACAGTGGGCACCCCGTCAGAAGCACGAGACAAGAAAAAAAAAAAAAGAGGGTACTTGCGAGGTCGCTGCAGACGACGTGCGTCAGCCGACGGGGCGAGGCGGGGGCGTGCACGCCAAGCTCGTCCGCGATGGCGACGGCGTGGCCGAGATCGCCCCACGCGAGCGGCCGCACGCACACCCCGCCCGAGCCCCCGCGCAGGGGGCCGCACCCGAGGTTGGATTGCAAGAGGGGACAGACGTCCGGGAGATCCGTCGCGATCACGCAGCCGCCCGCGCGTCGCACCGCCCTCGCGACCGCCTCCGCCACGATGCCCGTCCCGGATCCCAGCTCGATGACGCTGAGCGGCACGTCCGGGTCTGCGACAAAGGGGGGGTCGAATTCGTCGTCGCGGGTGGGGTCAACGTAGGCACACAGCGCATACGCAGCTTCCCTACACGGTATGCGTGCCGATGGCGGGTCGGTGACGTCGTCAATCAAGAAGGAAGGAATGGCGGTATTCACCAAACCCTGCCTGCAATACCGTATCTAGCGATCGCCTCCCGTTGCGCTACGACGCCAAACGCATTTCTCCGATTTCCCTCTGGAGAATCTCCAGCTTTACCCGTGGGGCCGAGATTTGGAACAATAGAGAGATCGAGTGGAAAGTTTGGGTGCCATTGGTCAATCATAAAGGAGTTTGGTGTACGGTTCAGTGTTAGCTGGCTACATCTCGATCACTCCTTTTTTGGGGGGAGGCACTCGGTATATCACTCCAATTCCACAAGTGGGTCAGAAACAAAAAGTCCACTGGTATCTGATTTCTAAATTCTGCACTCAACAGTTACAACATTAAGATGTGTGAGGTTGCGAGCTGTGGGTACGATTGTGCATTTGAGGGTAAATGATAGTAAGTGCACGACCCTTGAAACCCAAGCCTGGGTCACGCTCCGCATCGTTGCACGATGATGATCGATAACGATCCTACCGTTGCCCTGGGTCGCTCCGCCGGCACAGACAAGGGTCCCGCCGCCACGACGGCCAAAGAAAAAAAAAAGATTGCAGGCATCCGACAATACGTCAGCTCCTCGACGTCGTCGCACGCTTGTCAAGTGGCTCCCAAAATTGCTGCACAACACCATGGGGGCTGCTCGTTTCCGGGGTTTCGCCTCCGCCATCAGTGTTTCCCAGGCGTCGGACAAAGGGTCCGCCGCAGCGACGGGCAACGTTGCACGATACGCCAGAGTCCCGGGTTAGTCCTGACGAACACACGTTGCAAACGCTCCGCACCATGGGTGGCCCTGACGGGTGTGTGTAGCCCGATCATCGATGGATCGCAATCGCGCTCACACACCCTCAGGGTTGAGCGGTCGGGCCAAAGTTGGTTTAGCTCGTTGTGGCGGAGGGAGAAGGTGGACGTGCCACGGGGCCTGTCGAGCCGACGCTGCCAGTGAGCCGAACACCCGGGCGCGCCGGGATCGTTGTGAAGTCCGAGTCCCGAGGCCGGGTCGGGGAAGGTTGGGCCCGAATCTCGATCGGAGGCGGGAAGGGACGCTCAGTGCCCGGCGCGGTTGTGGTCGAGGGGGCTGTTCCGAGTGTTCGCCCATGGCAGTTCCCAACGCGCGATCGCGGTCCAGGTCTAGATACGGTCTTATAAGTGAATTAAAAAAAATGTATTTCCGCGCGGGTACCCCGTGCCGACCGTCATACCAGACAGACGGACTCCAGTATGTGTCGTCACAGGGAAGGGCTGCGTCTTCAAGTTCACACCTGAGCGTTACGGCGAGGGTTTGCTGGTGGCGTCAAAGTTTGGCGGTTGAAACGCGCCTGTTGTGGTCAGCCACGCCGGTTGGCGCATACGTATGCATGTATATATCAAAACTTTGTTTGCTGGTAGGCGAGGACGACCCTCGGGCTGGTCGGCGTGCCAGTCGGGGGCAATTGGAGCGGTGCTTATAGCGATCGGTGGTAGGCGTGGACACGTCGACGTCGAGACTGGTGGTCATTGGCGCTTATTCGCGGCCCAGGCTGGAGGGCACGCACGCAGCTGGTCCATTGGGCCGTCAGACCTGGTGATCAACCCGTCTATGAGGCCGTCGGCGGCTTACCTCTCGTCACCAGGCTACCGTTATGCCAACGGCTCTCAGAAACAACGGAAGGAGCTGTAGAACAGTTGCTGCAACTCGGAAAAAGGCAACGTGCTTACTACCATGGACATGAATGGTGATTTTTGCTGTGGGTAAATGACCGGGCTTTCAGATGGGGTCGCCAACGCTTGGCGCGGTGCCACAGCCGGACAATAATATACCTTCCCCTCAAATTTGCTGAGGGTAAGTTGTACTTATTCTATATATGTATTCGGACGGTATACTGACTAGCTACACGTCTGTCTACCGGAAGCGTTTGTTTGCAGGTATTTGGATTGAAAGGCGCCGACTTCCATATCGGACCAGCCGGCTCGTTTTCGGCTGAACAGGCTGCTATGAGCCTCCAAGTCACTGACCTAGAGGAACAGGACATTGGGTTATACTATCCCTCCCGGAGGAGCTCTGTGACCATCTCAGACACAGACCTCTCTTCTTTAATGTCTTGCCCTGCTTCTCAAGTGCAACTCGATCCCGTGAGGCAGCTGCCCGTTCCACACTCATTAAAATCGCCCTCGCTTTCCCAAGTTACAAAGCCACAACAGGACGGACGGCTCAATGAGGACCGCAGTCTCTTGCGATCGAGAACAGTGCCTCACCTTCCAATAACTGTCGACGGCCCTCCATCGTTTGCACTCCCAGAGGTCAAAGTGCAGAGGATGCAAGAATGGGCCCTTGCCTTTGTCATAGGTATCAGAATCCTACACCACCTTTTGTTACGATTTTATGGAACCTTTTTGTGTTTAGTCCAATTCGACCTTGATCTGGGACCGGTCGTGCGATCCGTCCATCCCCCGCTATATTTATCGCCCCCAGAAAGAGAAAACATGTTCGTCGATCACAACCATGTTCTATTGTCGTGTTGACACGTTTCCAAAGCGCGTTCTCGTCCTTCCCCGACTCGCTACAGTTTGAACAAGGATCGGAAGTTCATTCGTTTCGCATCCGAGTATATCCCGAGTCTTCTGACGCGCACGTGGAAGACGTCCTTGCAGAACGACGCCCTCAGTCGTTAGATGGATTCATGTATGGCTTCGTGCATTTCTGCCAAAAGCGAGATCCAACGTCGAGGCGTGGCTACCAACAGGTGACGTTCGAAGGTGGGGTGGTCCCGCCACGAAGAAATTGACGCGCTCGTCAATAGTCTTCGTTGGTGCTCCTGACTCACCATCAATACCCGGCATTGTATACCACCATGATATCCCAACTCGGCCCACATTTTCATGATCACGGCGTTGCTATGCTGGAGACGGCGTGCTACAACATTGCTAGTTGGTACGTTGTCTGCGTCTGCTCTTGGCAGCCCTTCCTGAACCCCCAGACGCCAAGGAAAGGCAAAGCCCATCGCCCGGTTCGACTGTCGAACTTGGTTTCTTAGGTTCTGTCCTTCACGTCGAGTTACCTCTCAGTCCCGATAGTCAACAACTCGCAGAAACAAGTGCGTTCGACGAAAAGTTCAATCCAGCCGTGCATGTGAGTGATCCTCGCCCCACGTTTACAGTTTGACTCGCTCACCGCGAACGCGTAGCTGCTCGCGTCCTCTGGTCCGTTTGACCCGCCACCAATACAGCTCTTCGAAGCATCCCTGGCTCATTTATGGTCGTTGTGGGAATGTCTGGTGCTATGTGAACCGATCTTGGTCTTTGGCCCATCCCCCGCAATGACCAGCCAGGCCATTTGGTGGCTTCGTGACCTCATGCGACCAGTACGTGATCCAAGAATGTTTACCTTGCTGCCGACGCCGTCATGAATAACCCGCCGTAGATTCCGCTTGCTGGAGATGTTCGGCCGTATTTCACGATTCACGATAGAGATCACACGTTATTGGTCAACAAGGCGACGCCAAGAGCAGGCCTCGTCATCGGTGTCACGAATCCCTTTTTTGGGAAATCATGCGCGCACTGGCCGCACCAGCTAAGTTTGGGACGAAAGTCGCAGTACGTGCGACATCCCTCACCCCCGTTCCACTGGTGTTTATGGGGGAACACAGGCCGCGGAAGGGAAGCAGTACCATGGTCACAGGTCCCTCCCCCGGATGGACGACAAAGTCACACCGACGGTACGTTTCCAAGGACAAACAACTGCTCAAGTCCCTTGAGAAAGCCTGTGCAAGTCACGAGATGGAGCGTACGTCAGACTCTGTCCGTTGGAGATGCGGCACGTTGACAATGGAATGGACAGAAATACAAGCGTGGCTCGACCTGCGGAGGCATTTCTGCGCGCGAACGAATGCCATGCTTGTCCCGCTGAATCGATATCTGAACACACTTATGCCGTCTCCTGTGGAGCGGAATGCAGGCAAGGCATGTCTCAAGCCGTTCAGCCCGAGTGACTTCTTCGCATCGCTCAAAAAGAGCCCGCCGGCACTGCCATTCAAGTCGGCGTCGAAGCAAAAGGAGTTTTACGACAAGTGGCTCCGATCTCCGGCGTTTGGGTTGTGGTTGGCACGTCAGGACGAAGTGATCGGAGCGGCGCTCCGCGAGAAGACTTGCCAGTGAGAATGTACTGTACTGCTGGCCTCGGCGCCACAAACCAAATAGGGACAAACAAGTCCAAGTTAATACAGCGTCTGAAACCAACGTCGCACTTTGTCTGCTCTTTCTTTGCATCGACGCCGAACTCGCCCGACCACCCCAACGGATTTCTTGTTCGTCCAACCACGAAAGAACGTGTTGTTACCTACGAAACCTGTATAAAAGCCACGGACAAAAGGGTCCAGCTTTAATCACTGTCACTGTATCTATACCTAATCATGTAAGAATCCTCCCGTCCTCCTGTGTCGCTGATCCTGTAGCGCACAGAAACCTTCCTTATCCCCCATGTATGCGCTGAGCTCCTCTTTTCTTCCACTGTTGTTGTCTTGTCGACCCCTTTTTTTGTGCCTGTTGCCTATCATCATGTGCCGTCGGTACTCAACCAATCCTGTCATTTCTACCCTCCAGTGCAAAAACAAGTGATTAAAACTTGCCCTCGCTCGAAATATTTTGAGTCATGCCTGAGGACAATTTTGACATTTATGGCGAAGACGACGGTTTTGCGACGAGCAAGACGGAACAGGTAGGTCCTCCCCCCCCGTCCTGCGCGCCTCCACGGTCCCGTTGTGCTGACGTGTGGGCGGACGCGCGGCCGGGCGGTTGGCGACGGCGACGCTAGGACGACGGCTATCCAGACGACGTGCAGGTCGAAGAGCCCGTCGAAGCGGTGAGCACGCCGGTCGAGCCGGCGACCGGCGAGAAGCGTCCCCGGCCGGATGAAGACGAAGACGTGAAGCGCGCCACGGTGTCCCCGATCGAGCCTGTGCGTGCGCCGTCCAGCACGAGCAACCCTGCCACGCACGCGAAACCGGACGCGACGGGACAAGACGTGGCCATGAACGGGAGCTACCACGCCAATGGGGCACATGGGAACGGCGGTGGGAACGTGGACCCGTCGATGGCGGGGTACGATGCGTTGTACATTGGGGATCTACAATGGGTCCGTGTCTATGAGTGTTTACAAGTCATGCATTTCTGAGCGTCCGTTTTTCCATGGTGTTGGGGTTTTTGTTCTCACAGTGGACGACGGACGAGGATCTGCGTCAAGTCGCGTTGAATGTCGGGGTCGCGGTTGATCACCGAGATATCACGTTTTCGGAACACAAAGTGAACGGCAAAAGCAAGGGGTGAGTATAGTCGTGGCTCGCGTGTCGCTCCTGTCGATCTCACGGCTGGCTCAGTGTCGCATACGTCGAATGTGGAAACGTCGAGAACGCCAATGCGATCAAGACGTGGTTTGACAACAAGTGCGTCGTTGGTCGTCGTCTGGCGCTGTAGTGCTCACACGACGTGCCTCTAGCGACTTCCAAAATAGACGTGCAACGGCGACGTTTACCTCGTCTTCGCAAGGGAATCCTTTCCGAACGCTCCCGAAAGGTAGGAGAGGTGCATATATGCGCGTTAATCGAGGTGTTCAAAGGTCTCATCACAGAACCCCCGCCGCGCGAACAACGGCAACAAGGTCCAGCCGCGCAACCCGCTGGTGCCGTGGGTCGTGGTAGCGGAGGCTTCCGTGGGGGTGGTCCTCAAATGGGAAGTGGCATGATGGGAGGCGGCATGCAACGCGGGGGCGGCATGATGGGGGGCGGCATGATGCGCGGTGGCATGCCCAACATGATGGGCAACATGGGCCCGATGGGCATGGCAAACATGGGCATGATGAACGCGATGGCCATGGGGAACATGGCCATGGGCGGGTTCGGCGGCGGCATGGGCACCGGGTTCGTAGGCGGTGGACGGGGCGGAATGATCCCGCAGGGACCGCGTGGTGCAGGTGGGATGATGGGTGGCGGGGGAGGACGCGGCGGAATGGGTATGAGCTTTTAGCGGTCTCTTTTTGCCCTTGCACTGTGTTTCTTACCGAGGTTCCTCTTTGATGTATTCGCTACAGGTATGGGAATGATGGCCGCCGGCGGTGGTGGTGGTGGTGGTGGACGTGGCGGTGGATATGGCATGCAAGGACACTTCAATCCCGCGTTCATGCAAGGCCAGGGCGGTCAGTATCCCCAAGCCAAGCGGTTTCGAGCAGAGGACGGGAGTTGAGCGCTTCATCCGATGCTGACTTCGTCTTTTTTTATTCTTCGTTCCTTGTTCGCGTGCGTACACAGGCATATAGATTCCCTTTCGTCCTCGTTGATCGCTGTCCCGTGTCCTTTTTCTTTGTTCTAGTTATCTATTCATGTAACTATATTCGAGGTCATATGTATGTCCGTATGATCTTGAAGGCTAAGCGGTTCGGTCATGATCCAGTGCAGCGGCTGGCACGACTCGGCGGCATCGGTAGCGGGAGAGCATTCTGGGAAGACGATCCACACCATCCACTGGGCGTTACACTAGCAGAAGCTTTCGACTTCCAACCGATCTCGAGAAGGGGCTGATCACGCAGTGTCCACACCACTCCGAGCTTCGAGTCACCCGCACGCAATGCGTACAGGAATTACGGCGTATATAGCAAACGAGTGGACAAAAAGCTCCAGCGCTATTCAAAAAAACTACATTGTAATAAGACACCCCGTGACCTCATGTGCATCCAACGTTACCGGGTAGCACTTGACGGATCCGACCGTCTGCCACTGACGAAGGAGCTGAATCATGGCGCGCATCAGTTGCCAGGTCTTATGAACATCAGCTGAATGCAGACAACGAGAAGACGAAACAGACATACTCCAAAAACTCCAAGCGCACGTCGCCGTCGCCTAGAACGGGCTCAGGTTCACTGCGTCGG
>JBBPKK010000287.1:22013-33044 GCA_038089215.1 Tylopilus vinaceipallidus
TGTTGTTGTTGCTGTTGCTGTTGCTGTTGGATCCTCCTCCACCCAAGCCGGATAGCGCCGGCAGAATGTCAGCCACGCTGCCGAGTTCCTTGATCTCGTCGACCTTCCCGAACTAAATGGAACAGAAATGTCTGAATTTCAAGTTGCTCGATCTCGAGGTGGTACTGAAGCGCACCATTCCAGCCCATCCGGGGGCGGCAAGTGCAGGAACCGCAACAAGGGCAACGTAGATGATATTCGCAAACTTCATGGTGAATAGTGAAGAAGTCGAAAGGGAAAGAGGCAAGGGATGGTTTAAACAAACAAAGGCTAAGCATGTGGGGTCAGTGGTGACGAACAGTACGCGGGCTAGTCTTAGTCGACTCACTGGCCGGCACCCAAATGTAAAAAGTGGAGTTGAACGGATGAAGAAAGAAATGCCAGCGTTCGGGTATTTTATATTCTTTTCTCGATCGCGTGTTCTCTTCGAGTGCCACCTCACCGTATCAGCGGCATTAAAGTTCGATAACGGTCAGGTAGACTCACTGATTATTTGTGTATCCTCGCAACGTTGATGGACAGATCACATCTGCCTATCGCGTTGCACCATCAGCAGGTCCAGGTCGGTTTTGTGACCCCGTCTCTACTTGGAATAAATGCAACCTGACAACAATCATTCGCTCTGGCCAGTGCTAAACGAGATCGCAACTTCAGTATCGTCGTGCACAATGTTTTTGATATGCCTTGGGTCCAAATGGAGGTGCACCACCAATGGATGAATGACAGGATATAGAGGCATCATCAATATTATATTTTTGATACCGGCTGTTTTTGATGGGATGCTGATGCGACAAGTGCCTCGGTTCCGGACATGCAAGGCTGTGGGCTTACCGACGTGCACGAACGCACGTGTCTAAACGTGCACGTCGCAGTGTCCTGTGAGTCTGTATTATTTGAAGAGTAAAAGTTATCACTGGCATGTTCACGGTCGATGGTTGGACGGTGCTCACCCCTGAACATGATGCGGCGCGCCTGTCCATCATGCTAAGGACAGCTAAACGCCGGGATGGTGGTTGGGCCCATTGATAAGGGCCGGGGGCCAAAAGGCTCTTCCCATCCGGAACAATTCGGGGCTCGGACTTCGGAAGCCGTCACTGATTGGCCCGGGCAAAATGAACCGAGGTCGCGGTCCCACATGGAAATTGAATACATTTTACATGGTTTACCCTCAGGTCGCAACCACTGCTGGCGGTAGGTCCTTCGTTGACAGCAACTTCACGACATACTAACAAACCTTCGAGCTCGCGTCTATTTCTCCGCGGGGCCGCATCCTGTCGACATCTAATCATCACGCGATACATATTATGCAGTCGCTGGAGACATATAGGATCGTTGGAAGCCTGGGCCGCACGCGTATGGGTTTCAGCAGCAACAAAGATACATTGGCCACCGGTTCGAGCGATACTACCGTCTCGACGTGGAGCCTGACCACCAGTCTGCGTACGTGTGGTTGCGCACCGCGCAGCATCTCGCTCTGTGGAGAGATGTCACATGTCATTTCTTGTCCAGATCGTCCAACCTGCGGCGATTGTGTCGAGATGCCCCTCCATGCGCACGAACCTTGCCCCAGTGATGCAGGCAATCCCAAATATCGACTGGTACCCATGATACGTTAGACCGCTGCGTCATGATCTTCGAATCCCGATTCCGCAGCCTCCTTTTTCAATGGATACAGTATACGCTACACACGTAGGCGTGGGGTGGGGCTGGAATCACGACATGTTACAATTGCCATCTGCCAAGGTGAGCAGGCCAGCATCTTCTGTTCTCTGTGCGTCCGAATCTCTGATGCCTTCGTATGATTGGGCCGCGCCAGGTGTTTATATCAATTGTGTGTCTTGAAGTTTGATTTTCGCCGATAACAAAAGAACTGGTTATTGAGTCACGGAACCTTTAAATCCAAGGTATTGCTCACTTGCACACAATATATAGGGACTGTCCAGGAACACTACATAGTTAAGCATCTCGGATACAGTAGTTATATTGGGTGAGTCGAACTGGTTGTTCGTGTGTCCGAAACCTTGCTCACGCACTGGGTCACTGACAACCCCAGGGTAACCAGTGGAAGGGTGTGCTACATATCCTACGGCCCGTACTCAATACATACGAATTGCTGGCACATTCCAAAGTGAACAAAACGATACTATAAGTGGCTCCAACACAGTTCAGGAAATACTATTCTCCACTACCGTAACCAGTACTCCCGGTGATCTCCGACACATCCGATGTTGACATACTAACCTCACATTTAAAATTAACTTCGCAGGTCTTCAGCGACAAAGAATTTGTTAGTAATCACAGGAAACGCGGTGTCATCAATGCATTACACCATCAATTTCCGGTTCGTATGCACACGAGGGGAAAAGAAGATGTACCCCAGGATAAAAAGATTATCTGGCGCGGCATCGTCGGGCACGATGTCCTCTGGAATGAATTCGCGGCGTCGATAGTTGTTCGAAGAATAGTTGGGTCAATCAAGCATCGATCGCATCCCCTCCATCGCGCAGCCAGGAGTCGCGACATCGTCAACATCCCCTATCTAGTTTGGACAGACATCAGGTTTTGCTCCATTTCGATGTGGACTAAAGCTTACCGGTCCCAGTGGGATTCCAGAGGCAGCAAGTGCAGGCGCCGCGAAAAGGATAAGGTAGATGATATCGGCAAGTTTCATGGAGGATGACACGAAAGGGAAAAAAAAGGCAGTATGAACAAAAAGACTAGGTTGAGCATGTGGGGTCAGAGGTGACGAGTAGCATGTGAGCAAGTCCAAGTCGACTCACTGGCCGGCACCCGGTTGAGGACGGATGAAAGAAGTGATGTTGAATGAGGGAGAGAAGCTCAGTTACTGAAGGTAGTTATATCCGTTTCTCCATGGGGTGTAACTTCCGTCAAGTTGACACAGTAGAGTTTCAGCTTGAGATGGAAGCTAACGTCGCTTCAACATATCTGCTCCCAGGATCAAGACATCGGCAAGGGCGTGAAGGTTGCGCTGATGTTGTTTCTCCTTCCAACTTGATTGATAAATCAATATCTACATGCCTGTAATGGCTCGGCGCATCATTCAAGCGATGCCTGCCATACAGGCTTTGGACGCGAGTCTACCATTGCACCATCAGCAAATAATGATAAGTTTCGTAGCCTCAACAATATAGGCCTCTAACGATCATGAATTTAGTGCAACCTGACAACCACCATTCTTCTGCATCATGATGCGCCAGTGGTAATAAGGTCATGACCTCCGGTCCTTGAACGACTCGAATGGATGGTAGCTGTTGCATTTCAAATGGGGGAGTAACGGGATAGCTTAATATTCTTGTCATACGTCTCTGCCATCTCCCATCCGCGAGCTAACGACCCAAGAAGGAATGTACGTCGCCACTCTGTCGCAGAAGCTTACCGGCTGCCTTTACGTAGCATGGATGTCGATGCGATAAAACTTGGCTCTAGGTCTAAGTGCAAGGCCGAGAACCCACCAACCCAAACGAACACACATATGTTTGAACGCGCGCGTTGTTGTATCGAACGTGACACGAGTATACGTCATCTGGCGAGTCTCGGCAAAAAGTCGCGGTGACTAAATCAAATAATCTACGTCATCGAGCAAACAAGCGGACAGAGGGCCCCAACAGGATTCAGGGAAAACTATTCTCCGTCACCATAACCAAAACAGTCTATAACCTCGAACTATCCAACGTCGATGTGGCGGACTTGAGGCGGCACGACTAACCTCACGCTGTTGACTTGACCAGATCCGCCTTCACTGACAAAAGACATTGATGATCACGGGAAGTGCCCATCCCTCACGCACGTTAGTATCTGAATTGCACGACAATCAGGTATATGCCGACAACGACAAGACGAAAAAGACGGACCCTATGGTGTTCGAGGGCACTGCGGGGGCCGGGATCTCTGGAACGGGCACCCGGCGTCGTTGCTTGATGTTCAAGGAATTGTATAGATCAGGCATCGATGACACCCTCTCTTTCATGTTTGAAGGCCGCACGGGGTCCGGTGACTGAACATATCAGGATGTGCTCGACCTCGACATCAAGCCAAAGCTCACTGGACCAATTGGAATTCCACGAGGGGCAAGTGCGGGCACCGCGACGAAGAGGATGCAGACGATATCAGACAACTTCATGGTGAACAGCGAAAGACAGGATCAGAATGTAACAAGACAGAAAGTGGCTTGGATAAACGAATTAGGCTGGACGTGTGGGGTCAACGATGATAACCAACATACGGGGAGGGCCCCGCTTAAGAACGAAAGTAAAAATAGTGAGTGGACGAGGAAAGCGGCGTTGGCGTGCATTTCTCAATACGCTGCGCCGCGCGGCGTTCCTTGAAACCTCAGACCTTCGATCTTTGATAGCGTCAAATGTCACATCTCTTTCGGCACTGCGCGATCCAAGATACCACCGAGGATGGCATGGTGCCATACACAATGGGATGGACTTACCAGCCGGTCGATCCACCAGTTACTTGATGGCGTCGATGCTCAATGCTGACACGGTCTATGAGACTTCTTACAGAGTGAGCGGAAGATCCCCCTGGCCAGTGGTGAACAAGGTGAAGACATCAATGGCCCGGATCGAACCGACTTGGACGGGTGCGGTTGTTGCACTACATCAAAGTGGATAGACGACAGCATACCAAAGTATCCCCGGCTTCCATGAAGTGGAGGAGGGAAAAACGGAAGGCACGTTCAATCTGTCATTGAAAGCGATTGCGAGAATCGAGA
Organism: Tylopilus vinaceipallidus; assembly: GCA_038089215.1. Taxonomy (NCBI): domain Eukaryota; kingdom Fungi; phylum Basidiomycota; class Agaricomycetes; order Boletales; family Boletaceae; genus Tylopilus; species Tylopilus vinaceipallidus. The sequence continues at coordinate 26,794 of JBBPKK010000287.1, forward strand.
AACGGCTTGTCTGACTTTATATTGGTTGAACCTTAGCGCCCCGTCACACGTACTTATCGTAATACATGTGATACAACCTTCGTGCATGCAAAGTTGCTCGGCATGTGTGATTATGTATGACTTGACTAACTGACTGAGTCTTACTTGTAGGAGTTGGAGATTTGGTGCCAGGGCACCGCTGGTGACCTATCATGAATATTATTAATAGTATTCCTGTGGTCTCATTTCTTTGCCAGTTCTCACAAGAAGGCATCGGCCGAGCGCACGTCGCAACCATCACGGTCATTAGTCCCATCATGTTGGCGCCCGATTTCACCCATATCTAACCGACCGCTTTGCAGGACGCGGATACGACGAGACTGGGGTCCAGGTCAGCATGCAAGGAGACTACCGACGCGCTCAAACGCCACGCACCCGAACCTCTGCGTCGTGACGTCCGGGACGCGACGGAACGCCCTGGAAACGGGTGGTCGTAGAATACCAACGATTTCGCTCGCGGTGGACGTGGTACACTGCCCTCGTCCGCCCCTTAAGGGTACCCAAATGCGCAAGATAGATGGCTTCTATCGGGCCTACCTCCGGAACGACTCGGGGTGCGAGGCGGCACGCCCGAGCTCAAGTTATATCCGTGAAACACACCAAGACTCGGGATCGCTAATCCGATGAGTGGCATGGGACACCCCGACGCCGGCGGTCGCATCGAGTCTCGACCGCGTCCCCGACCTTGGCACGCCGCCTTCGTGGTGGATCGCTGGTCGAGAGTGAGGGGGGAGAGAAATATCCACATATATTTCGGACGACTGCACGAGAACGATAGTACGGAGTACAGAGGAGTACTACAAAGATGTGCGAATCTGGGTTTGATCTGGGTGCTACTAGATCTGGGTGTGGGAAGGCAGGGCCCGACAAGGGCCCACCGCACTGGGGGGTCATGTGACCATTGTGGTGCCCGAGCGAAGAGAGGCGAGGGAGAGCCAAGGGAACCTGGTCTTCGGAGCGCTAGGCAGGAGCTGCGCGAAGGAGACGGTGAGCGGGAGGTGAGACTGGACGCGACTAGGACCACCTAACGTTAGAATCATAACATGATTGGGAGGTGGGTGGGGCAGAGAAAATGAGACGAAGACGAGCAAGATGCAAGAGAGCGGGAAGAAAGAGAGGTGAGGAGAGCACCTCGCCGGCTCGCCAAGGGTCTGTCTACTCCTCGTGTGACCGCTACATCCTTTTGCCGAGGACACGTTCGCCAGTCACATGCCGTCCGATTGAGAACCTCACGCTCTGTCGCTCAATAGTTGCATGCCCGCCGCATCCTATTCGACCAGACGATCATCGTACGACGTACCTGTGTGTTCGTTTGTGTTGGGCCGATGCGCGAGGAGCGTGAGAAAGGAGAACAAACTTGGTAATATATGTGCGAGTGAAATGTGCCGGTCATGCTCGGACGGAGAAGTCGGGGGGCGACTGCAACAGTCGAGTCAGATTTGGGAGACACTGGGTCTCGTCTATACTCTATTTCTTTGTAACACTAAATATTTGCGCTGTGGACGGTGGGGTAGCGCAGGTCAGGGACCTCGGGAGGAGCCGGGCGGAGTCAGTACGTGTTTGTGTGTCGGTAGCCTACTCCACTGAGGTGTCGGCGGGGGTTTCCCCCTGCCCCTCTCCAACGGTGCCTCAGGGGAACGTGATGCACTATATGCCAGTTTATATAAACGGTCATGTGTTCTCTGTCGGCTTGAACGCCAACAGTTTTCGGAGTACCTTCCAGTACTTACGGTCTGTTGGACCCCACTTGGGCGGACACAGCAGCACAGGCGACCTAGTATAAGTTGTAACGACTACCGAGGACACGTTTTCCAGCGGTTCGAGCAAAACACCCCGTCTGAACGTAGCACCTCGCCATCGGCCAGCGTAGTCTGGTGACCTCGGCCCCGTACTACACACTGGCACGTGAGAGGCTACTGCTTCGTCGCCTTGCGCCCGTCGTGTCACCCTATTACTTCCATCTACGTCGTGCCCCCCCTGTATCGAACCCAGAACAGGCCTGCCGACTGTCAAGACGAGGACGGGCTTCTTCGCTTGGAGCCCGTAACGAGCCAACGGCACGACCTGTCGCACTGCACACGATAGAACTGAGTCAAATAATTACGATCTACATTCCAAAGCAAGCAAGTGGACAGAGGGTCCCAACAAGATAGCTATCTCCGTCACTATAACCAAAACACTCCACGCCCTCGAACATATCCGACATCGATGTGGCAGGTTTGAGGTGGCACGACTAACCTCACAATACTGTTGACTCGACCAGATCCGTCTTCACTGACAAAAGACATTGGTGATCACAGGAAGCACAGGAAGTGCACAACCCTCACGCACGTTAGTCACTGGATCGTATCACAATCAGGTATATGCCGGCAACGACAAGACGCAGAAGACGAACCTTATGATGTTCGTGGGCACCGCGAGGGGCGGGATCGGTGGAACGGGCACCTGGCGGCGTTGCTTGGTGTTCAAGGAATCGTACAGATCAGGCATCGATGGCACCCTCTCTTTCACGTTCGCAGGCACTTCGGTGTGCAGTAACTAAGCATATTAGGATGTACTCCACCTCGGGGTGGAGTCGAAGCTCACCGGATCAGTTAGAAGTCCAGGGGCAGCCAGCGCGGGCACTGTGAGGAGGATGGCGCAGACGATATCAGAAAATTTCATGGTAAACAGTGAAAGACGGTGTCAAAATGTAAAAAGGCGGGGAGTGGTTTGAATAAATGGATTAGGCTGGGGGTGTGGGGTCAGCGATGACAACCAGCATGTGAGCAGGGTCTGGTCGACTCACTGGCAGACACCCGGTTGAGAACGAAAGTGAAAATATGTGGATGAAGAAAACGGAGCCTTGTGTCAGCGTAATTTATATCCGTTTCTCAACATACCGCAGCGGCGCGTTCCTTGAAACGCCAGATTCTCAGTCTTTGATGATGTTGAATGTTACATCTCCTTTGGCACTGCAGGATCCAAGATACATAGATAGTATGGACTCACTGACAGGTTGATCCATCAGTTACTTGGTGGCGTCGATGCTCAACATTGACGCGGTCTGCTACAAGACTTGAACCTGTAGAAACGGGACAATCGTTGCACGATCAGCCAAAACGTTTCGACCGCCGTACTCGGCTTTTCTTCACCGAGTAAACGAAAGTTCCCCTGACCAGTGGTAACAAGATGAAGACATCAATGTCCCTGGTCAATCTGACTTGGACGGATGCGGTCGTCGCACTGCATCAAAATGTAGATGACAACATACCAAGGTATCATGGATATTATTGATAATCAATCACATGAATGATACTCGCTGACGAGTCACCGTCAGAATTTTCTTGCGATCCTGTTTCTTTAGCTCTCACAAGAAGGAATCGGCCGAGCACACGTCGCAACCATCACGGTCATTACTCCCATCAGGTTGGCACCCGACATCGCCCATATCTAACCGGCTGCTTTGCAGGACGTCGAGACGACGAGACGAAAGTGGGGTCCAGGTCAACGCACAAGGAGACTACCGATCCGCGCAAGCGCCACGCACCCGAACCTCCGCGTCGTGGCGTCCGGGACGCAACCGGACGCCCCGGGAACGGATGGTCGTAGAATACCAAACGATTTCGCTCGCGGTGGATGATTGGAATGTTCTTGCCTGACGTAGTGTACTGCCCTCGTCCGCTCCACAAGGGCACTCAAACACTGTAACCTCGAGCTCAAGCGTGCCGCCTCGCATCCCGAGTCGTTCCGGAGGTGGGCCCGATAGAAGCCATATATCTCCGTGAAACACACCAAGGCTCGGGATCGCTGATCCAACGAGCGGCATGGGATATGCCGACGCAGACGGTCGTGTCAAGTCACTCGGCGACGTCCGAGGATACGCCAAACTCGTCTCGCTGGCTCTCTGTCTATCTACTCCTTTTGTCGGGGACACGTTCGCCAGCCAGACACCGTCCGATCGAGAACCTCGCGCTCTGCTTCTCCGCTTGCATGCATGCCGCATCCTATCGACCAGGCGATCGTTGTACGATAGTACCCATGTGTTCGTTTGAGCACCTTGTTTTACTGTAGAGAGGTTGAGTGGAGCTTTAGCAACCTCAGTCTGAGATGTTAAGCCACTGAAGGGATAAACAGTAGGGAACCGTTAGTGTAGCGTGTACGCTCTAAGCTTATGTAATAAATATCATAAATGGAAGGCTAAAGTACACCTGCCAGTTTCGGACATGGCAGCACAGGCGACCTAGTATAAACTCAAGTAGCGACCACCGAGAACACGTTTGCAAGCGGTTCGAGCCACGCACATCATCCGAACGTAGCACCTTGCCATCTGCCGGCGTTGTCTGGTGATCTGCAGTGGATGGTGTACATGTGAGGCTACTGCTTCGTTGGCACCTCGCGCCCGTCGCCTCCCCCTGTTACTTTCACCTATGCCGTGCCCCCCCCCTGTATTGGACCCGGAACAGGCCTGCCGACTGTCAAGATGAGAACGGGCTTCTTCGCTTGGAGCCCGTAACGAACCAACGACACAACCTGTTGCCCTGCGCGAGCTGCCTCTTCTAGTTCGCGTTTTTGCCCGCCGCCGTGCCCCGGATAGAACGCGACGTTCCGCGGCCATGCCCACAAAAGCACGTACGTATTTGTCCTCTGCCATCGCTTCGAGCCATGTCGCGCGTCCGAAATGGCCAGATCGACCGTCGTGGTGACAGCATCGAACAACCCCATAGATGTCGTCGCCAGACGCATGGCAGTCATACGTATAGTTTCTCCTTCCATCGTTTACTGATAAATCAATATCTACATGCCTGTAATGGCTCGGCGACATCATTCAAGTGACGCCTGCTATACTTGTGGGCTTCAGAAGTGGGTCCATCATTGTACCATCAGCGAGCAACGACGGGTTTCATGACCATACCTTTTCCGAATACAATAGAGGCCTCTTACGATGAAGATTAGTGCAATCTGGCAGCCACCATCCCCCCTGCATCACGATATGCCGGTGGTAAAGAAGGCCACAACTTTTGCATCCCGGAATGCCTTGAAGAGATGGTAGCTGTTGCACTGCCAGTGCTGAAATGATGGGATGCCTTGACATTCTTGTCGTACCGACCGAGCTCCTGCGCACGTCTCTGCCATCTCCTGTCCGCGAGCTAACGACCTAAGAAAGAATGCAGCTGGGTCTAAGCCGCCGCTCTGTCAGAGATTTACCCGCTGCCTTCATGTAACATGGATGTCGATGCGATAAGACTTGCCAGTGGCTCTCGGTCTACATGCAAGGCTGAAGGCCCATCAACTCAAACGACGAGGAGCCTCAGCAAAAAGTGACTAAATCAAATGGTTACAATCTACATTCTAAAGCAAAGAAGCGGATAGAAAGCCCCAACAGGATTCAAGAAAGCCTATTCTCCGTCACCGTAACCAAAACTCCCCGTGATCCCGAATGTATCTAACCTCGACGTGACAGACTTGATGTGGCACGACTAACTTCACATTATTGACTTGACCAGATCCGTCTTCGCCGACAAAAGACATTGATGAATCCTCACGCAGGTTAGTATCTGGATCGTATGACAATCGGGTGAATGCCAACAATGACAAGACACAAAAGACGGACCCTATGATGCTCAGGGCACGACCAACGTTATCACATTCACCTGGCGTCGTTGCTTGATGCTCAAGGAATTGTACGGATTGGGTGTTGATGGCACCCTCTCCTTCACATTCGTAGGCACTTCGATGCCCGGTAACTAAACACATCAGGATGTGCTCCACCTCGCCGCGAAGCCAAAGCTTACTGGACCAACCGGAAGTCCAGGGGCAGCAAGTACGGGCACCGTGACGAAGATAATGCAGACGATATCAGAAAACTTCATGGTGAACAGCGAGATAGTTTGAACAAACGAATGAGGCTGGGCGTGTGAGGTCAGCGATGACAACCAGCAGGTGGGCAGGGTCCGGTCGACTCACTGGCCGACACCCGGTTAAGAACGAAAGTAAAAGGAAGTGGATAAGGAAAGTGGAGCCTTGTGTCGGCGTAATTTATATCCATTTCTTAACGCGGCGTGGTGCGGCGCGTTCCTTGAGAGCCAGACCTCCGATCCGATGGTGTCGAATACTACATCTCTTTCGGCACTGCGGGATCCAAGATACCACCGAAGATGACGTGACGTCATACATAAATAGAATGGACTCACCGACTAATCGATCCATTAGTTACTCGGTGGCGTCGTTGC
>JBBPKK010000288.1:0-32934 GCA_038089215.1 Tylopilus vinaceipallidus
ATCAGTAGCTAGAAAATAATTACATAAACATTACCTTATTTGGAATTATTAAACTTAAATGTATGGGTTATCACTATCAAAATAGGTATGGGATAATGGGGTATGGGATAAGCTAGCCAAATCCCTGCGAATGAACTCGAGAAACACAAAAAAGGTATGGGTTAGAAGGAAGTATGGGTTAACTAGGGTATGGGTTAAGAGGGAGTCGACTGTAGCGAGAGCATGCTCACGATTCAGGGCTGTTCTTTCCGGTGTTCAACGTTGCACCCGAGTCGTTGGAACAAAACCTGATGTCCCCGAGAGCAGTCGCTGTTCTGGGACTTGGAAGTCTGCCATACATGCAAAGCCACGCCGTCCAAGGATCCACCTGGCGACGACGACGGTCGGAGGTAAATCAGCAAGTCGTCTGGGAGAGACTGGATCCCCAAATCCACTCGCCATTGTGAGCCATCCGCGGCAGAACCCGCCGTTCGGATGCCTTCTTCGGCTCGAGTCCGGTCACCGGTCAGGAAAGGTAGCATGGGCGCGGAACGCCAAGCACGGTCCGTAATCCCGAGCTATTTTCTCTCTGCCGCAGTGGGCGTCGGCGTGGACCCTGACCCACAGCAGCGTGATTGCCGGATGACTGACGGCGAGCTTGGCACTCGCAGTCTGGCTGCGGCCAGGTATGCCATGATCAATTCTGGATCCCAACGGCATCTGTCAGGCATCAGAATATTCGAAGCACTGGTCGGCGGGCATTCATTCCATCAATGTTCTATGAGTCCACGGAGATCGAGGTGCATGATCGAGAATGTCGTTGAGTAGCGCGTGTGGTGTGAGGAGAAATCGCCACTATATTGCCGAGCTGGCAACAATCCAGGATGCGAAAATGGTGGCATTTAGTCATATGGCAGCGCGATAATCGGGCGCGGCGAGCTGCAACGTCATACGATGTGAAACATGCTTGGAACTATGGACACTTCTCTGGAAACAGCCAAGTTCTCGAAAGGGGACGAGGCATCTATTCTTGGGAGGAATTGTCGTCTCGATCGGTCACTGTCCTGTAGCGTGCAACATTAGTATGCAAATGTCTCAAGCGAAGGGGGCCTTCGCGAGTGGTTGCTCTTCGAGGATGCGAGCAGTAACGTGTGAACGATGGTCACAGGTTGCGGAGAAGACGAGTGATTGGTCACAGTGTCACGCCAACCTTGGTCGCGCGAGCGGACAGAATGGCAGTAAGATAGGGAGAGCAATCACGGAACGCGGGGTGCACGTTGAAGATCCAAATAATACCGTACAAGGGTAGGAGGAGCCTGGAAAAAGCTGCGCCTTGGACTTGTGCTGCGATCATGCAGGCACGATCAGAGACTTGACGACGGTGATATTACATTAAATCAGATCCATATCAGGACCTAAATTCGTATACACATCGGCTGCAAGTCCATCCCGTGTTGGTGGGTCATTTTCAGAGCGGTGCACCCAGCGACCGATTCCACCTACGTTCGAGTCGAGATGGCAACGAAAAGTTCATGGTACATTATAAGTCATCACGTACATGAAAGGCATAAAACAAGTTGTCGTAAACCCAAACCTACCAAAACGGAACATTCTGATAGTGGATCGTCGTCAGAAATCCTTGAAAGAAAAGAGCAACACGCAATGGTTCCCTAATCGCCGATAATGAAGACGAATCTAAGTATTCAAGTCAGTAGTCGACGTGAGCAGCGCGCTGCCTCCGTTCACGCTTTCGTTCCGGTGGGCCGAGTCCAGGCTTGAACAAACCCTTTGGCTGATCCAACTCAACCCCCAGGCGCCAGCTCGTGTCATGATCCAGAGAGCCACTCGAGCCCCAGGAATGAGCCGCACCACATCGCGAAAATCCCAGACGTCCCGGTGATACGTGATCTGGCCTTGTTCGTTGAAACTAAGTCGCGTCATCACGGGGAGCTGGAAATGGAGTGGTGATGGAACGGAAATGGGTGTCCCAGGTATGGGGAGAGACGGAGAAGCCGGAAGGGAGAGCGACAGCTGAGATTCGGCCGGTGAAGACGGTGGGCGGCGTAACATTAAGGTTTTGGGTACCCGGTATGTGGTATGTAGATCGGGGAAAAAGAGGATATTGAGCGTGTACTCGACAAAGCTCTTTTTGTGACCATCTGGAGCGACGCGTGTGAGACAACCGTAGCCATGGAAAACGAGATTGACGCACCAAAGCTGTCCGTTTCGCTGATGTCGTCTACTTCCGCCCAGACCCGGATGGCCTTGAACCAAGGATCGTCGCTGAGCTTAGTTGGCGGACGAACGCTTAAAAGTGCTTGGAAAATTGACCATGGCCGAGGTACATCAACGGCGCAGCAACGACGGATGAGAGTATGAATGTCGGAAATGAGTGCGCGTGATGTGGCAGTAATCAGAGGGTTCTCGTATCTAGGGATAGTACATTATTTTCCGCGCAAAGATAGGCGCCAGATCAAATACTTACACTGCGGCATTGTCAGATAATCTCCGCTGGTTTTATGAGGGAACACACCTGCACAGGAGTCATAGAAAAACTCGGATGTCCCAAGAAAACTGGGAAATGTAGTGTCGTGGCCGCAGACTTCAACTGTGGTAGAGCTCCTTTGGACGATTGACAGCTCTCCTATTGAAGGTGATTTGTATACTTGCCGGGTCGGGACAGCGTTCTGCACTGGGAACGGGGAAGACGATTTGGGTGAACTAGGGGCTAGGGACATGGACATTGACTATTGAGTATCGCAGACAGCTTGTCAGAGTCGTGTGACAGGAAAGTGATCAGCCGAAAGTTCACTGGCTACACGTCGCCACTGGGAGCTCGATCCAGGAGAAAGCGGGACAGTCTACCGCTGCCACATCCACCAATTTAAATTTACCTTATTTGGAATTCAAAGGATTCAACACCTTGACGGCGTGTTGCAAGGCCATATATATTGCTGGTCGAAATGAGAGATCAGCGACATATCTATGACACATCCCTGTAATCACACCGCAGTCAACCGTCTCCTCGACGATTGATCATAATCAATGGTCACGGATTGTTCTACATGCACCTGAACATCCAGCTCTAACTCGCGAGGCGGACTCGGCGAATACTCCATTTCAATTGCGGATTTTGCGAGATCACACTGTGAGCGTAGTGCGGCGACGACATCACGCCGAGTGAGGACAATGTTCTCGAATCGTGGATCCGTGGGTTCAGAAAGTTCTAGGAATGGAGAATGTCGCCCTTCAGCGATTTTTAGAACAGATCGATAACGCTTACCTCTTAAATGAAGCAAGATCCGTTGACTCATTATCCAAGTGACCGCGTAACCCATTGACGCACTATTGTTACACAGGCTGTGAAGAAGGGGGCAATGAGGTTATATTGTCACTTACCCTGCAGACTGATCCCGTGGCGTTACAATAAGATTTTGATGCGCAAAGATCGGAAATAGTGACACCCTCACCTGTACGTCTTGGTCGCTTGTTCGGTATAGTACTAGATTGAAGACATTGATGGCTGCCACGCCAGGCGTTAGACATAGCAAACGCAGGAAGGCAGGTTAACGATCTCACCTGTCAAAATCAAGAAATATCCGAGGCCATCATATATCATTCTAATAGGGACGTTCATCCTGTGTCGCGGGAAGTGCAAGCAAACACTTACGTTGTGATCAAGCGAGACAGTCTACGATCGAAGCGAAAACGGCGATTGAGCGTTCATTGGACAAAGAAGAGCAAACATGAACTAACCTCCCATTAATGGAATTATATCGTACGAGGTAAAAAGTAGAAACAGATAAAGTACCAGTGTCCCAGACCATTGATATGACGTAGTATGACCATGCAGTTAGTTGGACACCGGCATTCCCAGGAGTGCAGCTAACGAACAATTCAATGACTGGCTCAACAGCGAAAAAATATCCACTTACTTCCCCTATAGTTGGGCGCACAAACTGTGATCAGGCATACCTTAGTAGTATGGCGCCGGTTAACTTACATTGTTCAAAACAGCTGACAACGTATTCAGCCACATCTCCGTTTAAAGTCAGACAATTGAATCACTCACGAATACGGTGGTACAAATTGATAAACCATTCAAGCTGTGTAAGAGATATTAGCTTTAGGTTACGAGTCAGGGAAGGCGCTGACAGCTGTCGTAAGGAAAAAAGCTGTGGCGAGGGCAATGCCAACACCCCTCTTTCTCCGAGCGATGTTGAATGTCCTTTTGAAAGGATGATAAGCAAACCAAAAAAGGCTGTGACTGACTCACCTGACACCAAGGATGACTTGCGAAACCATTGTTTGAAGGACTGAAGACCAATGAGCGAGATGATTGAGACAAATTCATGATGAGACGAACCTTTAAAGACGGGTGCGACTAGATAGTATTTATTACATGAATCGACAGTGAACGACGTGGCGAGATCTCCATAATTGCTGACAACCATAACGATGATGCTAACATAGCTGTCGAGCCATTAGACATGGGAAACGAGAATCTCGACGACACCAAGGCTTACCGAATGAGAACGAAAAGAACGCAACCCAGGCTAAATCAAATAGATAGTTCATCAGGAGTGAGGGGTGGAGACCAGGGGCTCAATCAAATACCTTGGGCGGAAGAGATCGGTTTGGCTTCGATAGAACCGAAATTCGGCAGGCAATGTGATCAAGTAGCTGTGTGTACATGAACGATGAGGAACGAGAGAACATGGTCAGCAAGACTCACTCATAGCCAGCGATTGAGAGCGAGACAATGCGCAAATATTTTTCAGCCTCTGTACCAACGAGACCCATTTGGCGATTGGCAGCAGAGAAGACAGAAACTGAATGGTCCAGGGCGGTCAAGTAATTTATAAGAATGCCTTTGCCGCCTGCTCATGAGCCAACCCGTATACTGCCGTTATGTGAGTAATCAGTCATCTCGTTAATGTGGCCGGGTCGCTGGAGCCTCGTGGTGTGACATACCTTAAACGGAACTACTTGTTGGAGCGAGGCATTCGCCATATAACCCGTTCCATTCATGAGACGGGTCAGGAATCAAGTGATGAGCGCCTGAGCTCCCCGAGATAACCTGAGACCTGATTATCTGTCAGTCAGCTCCCATTTCGCCATTCTTCCCCAGACGGTGTCGTTGGTTTGCCATATTTAGATGTCTGAATCCGAGCCGGACTCGGAAATGATCAGTCACTGGCACCGCGCCCATGACATCGCCAGCGTAAACCAAGGCGTAAACACAAGTTCTCCGACGGATGGCCGACGTCGGGCTTCTAGTTGAGCATTTGCTGTCGCTTACGTGTACGTATTTAATTAGCGGTCTCCAAAAAAAGTACAAATGTGGAGCAACGTTCTTCTTATCACTCAAACTCCGCTGCGCCCCGCTGCTTTGAGCGTTGTGCCATTCGTGAGGACAGGTAAGCATTTGCGCCCACTGGTCGAATTTGGCTCTGGCAGGAATCCAGCGCGGACCAGCCAGGCCAGATACAGCCCCATTAGCTCATCCGACACTGTCGATGCCGTAGTGTCACTGTGGCTCTGCAGTAGCAACGCAGCGGTGTTCGCGTCGTCCAGGTCAGGCGCCTTCGTGCTTGTAGGGAGATCGTCAAGGACAAAGTGGAGGAGGGGAAATAGCGCATTGTCCTGCACCTCCATGACATGCTTCTCCAGCTCGCGTCTCCAGGTCAAGTATTCGCATTGTTGTATGGAAAAGCCGTACTCTGCTAGCGAGGAGAGCAAGTCGTTGAACGTCGGAAGTGGGTTGGCTGCAATATGTAGCACACTCTGTGTGGCACTTGGTAGGGGGGCGACTGCAGCGAGTGCGGTGCATCGAGCAACATGGTCAACGGGCACCATGTTTACGGTGTTGTTGATATCAGGGACCAGTCCCAGCTGTATACACCCCTTAACCATTCGCCATACGAAATCGTCCGTATTCGTCACTGCCAAGCGGCATGATCAGCTGGAACATTAACCGAACGAGGAACCAAATGCGCATACCGGCAGACTTAGAATCTCCGACGACATAGCCAGGACGTACAATGTGCCCTCTGAGCCCTCTCTTCCCCGCCTCGAACAACAGTTTTTCGGATACCCATTTACTTTGTCCATAACCTGTCTTAAGGCCAGTCCTCGCTCCCTCGAGGTGGTCGTCTTCGGGGATTCCCCGGAACTTGGTACGCATGTGCGACAACGAGTCCGAGAGTCGGACATAATGCTCGGTGTCGATAGCGGACGTCGAAGACACGAAGACGAAAAGTTTCTGCTTCGTCACAGAAGCAAGTTCAACTGCTGTCAGGGTTCCAATCACGTTCGATGATCGGAGTCTCTCGTACGGATAAACCCAGTGCACCTGTGCATAAACCGTATCAGGTCAAGTACCCAACATGTGTTCAAAGAGGACAAACCAAAGCGCCGTTGTGCAACACTACATCAGCTTCCGCTGCAATTCGAGCCCAGGTACTTTCGTTCATGCCAAAACGATCTTGTCCGAAGTCCCCGATGACGACTTCCAGCCTTCCAGAGGTCACCCATTCCTCATCCCAGACGCCGCGGTCTGTCGATCCCTCTTTCAATCGTTCTAGCCCGCTTGCAGGCGAAGCAGAGCGAACAAGACATATGACTTTCTGTACCCTCTGCTGACGCTGGAGGAGGTCACGAAGAACAAAGGCACCGAGATATCCAGTGGCGCCTGAGAGGAACACTGTCAACGCACGCGTGTCAAAGTCGGAAGGCAGTGGTGGGTATGATTGACGTAGGCGAGGAACGAGTTGCTCGAAATCTTTCCCATATTCGACGACAACAGGCGTGAGTTTTTTCTGCGCACCATCAACCGTGTGCACCGGGGTAGGTGGAGTAGAAATCGAGTCTGGAGGGACAATCCCAAAGTCTGGGTCACGCAAAGTGTCGATAGCGGCTGCCAAACCGCTAACGGTTGGTTGGGCAAAGACAAGGCCCAAAGGTGCTTCGACGACAAACACCTTTCGTATCTCGAATATGAGGCGAGTTGCCAGGATCGAGTGTCCCCCAAGATCAAAGAAGCTCTCGTCCAATGGTACTGCGTCTGGCGAGTTGGGTAATAGCCCCGCCCATATCACACACATTTTCTCTTCTGTAGGACTGATGGCCCTTGTTTTATTCTCCTTCGAGGCAGCTTTGTTTTCGGCATGCGTGACATGGGCGTGAGCTGTGTCTGGGAAGGGAAGTGCAGGTTTGTCTATCTTGCCATTGGGATTAAGGGGCATCCGACGAAGGGGAACGAATACTGGACAAATACAAGGAATTAGCCAGAATATACCCACGACAGAGCTGGACGCACGTGTAGGAATGCTGTAACTGGGCAATTTTTTCTTGAGGTGCTCTCTAACGTCTTTGATGAGCCGTCTAAACTTCGGTATACTCTTGACGCCATCAGCTTCCTCGTCATCGCTGAGCTCGCTCTTGAAACCGTTCAACGAAGCACCATCCAGCGGTACGAAGTAGCTAACGAGTATCTTTTCTTCGTCCTTGTCTCTCCGCACGAGCGTCACGTTCTCACGTATAAGTGGGTGTTGGCTCATCAACGTATCGATCTCGCCGAGCTCGATTCGGAAACCACGTATCTTGACCTGATCGTCTGCACGCCCCGTACATTCGACACGGCCATCAGGAAGATAGCGCCCGAGATCGCCAGACCTATACATCCGATCACGGATACCCTTCCAGTGCCGCGATTCAGGTCCAGCGAGACCTTGTCGTGGGTGCAATATCGTGTCCCTCCACGGCGGAGACGAGGAGGCGAACCAGTTTGAAACGAATTTTTCGGCAGAGGCCTCAGGGTCGAAATACCCCTCTGCCAAGCCACCTGACCGCACATAGATCTCCCCCACTTCGCCGACCGCACATGGGACGGTCTTGTCGGACCGATTGACAACAAGGAGTTGGACATCGACCATACCTTCACCAGCAGGCATGATGTCCTTTTGAGTAGCAAGGAAAGTGGGATCTACAGACACTGGTGGAATAGGGAAATAGGAAACTGCGCGCTGTGTTTCTGTAGTGCCGTACATATTAATGATTTGGACGTTTGCAGCAAGGGACTGGAGCCGAAGACAGTCTCGCTTAGTGAGAACATCGCCGACGAAGAAGGCACTGCGGAGGGAGGGAATTTGTCGAGTAGCTTGCGCGGAGAGAAGTTGACCCATCGCAGGCGTCAGATGAGTAACAGTAACCTTGTTGTCGTCCATCCACTCTGCAAGCCGGCCAGGTGTCCCAATGTCTTCTGCGGTGGGGACATAGAGTTCTGCGCCGAAGAACAGAGGTGTGAAGACTATAAGGGAGATGAGAGGTTAGCGCGATTTCAGGATCTTTTGTACTCACTGTCTCGCTGGATAGGGTCATGAGCAATGCCACTGAGCATAGTAAACCTAGAAGATTCTCCAAGTGTGAATCTCTCGCTCATCCAAGGGAAGAAGTGCGTCAGACTATAATGACGTCCGTGGACCCCTTTAGGAACACCAGTGCTACCACTCGTGAAAGACAGGGTACCAATACTGTCAGGTCCGAGGATAACATTAGGATCAGTTTCTGCAAGGTGGTAGCGTGACTTGAGCACGTCAGTGTCGTTGACAACTCCACCGAGAATTTCGCCGGTATGTGAGAATTCGAGGGCGGGCACTTCTACACGAATTTTGAGGTTATTTGAGAGGAATTCCCGAACGGTAGGCCCGATCATCCCAGCTCCTGCCAAGACAACAAGTCCACGGGGTTGAGCAACCTGCAAGTATATTTGTTGCCGCGACGGAGGGTACGCAGGATCTGATGAGCGGCGCGTGAACTAATCCTCGCTTGTATTGGTACAACGAAGAACGACATACCGATGACGGAGAATGTTGCACCCGCCTTAAGGGTCGCCATGACGGCAACGACAAGCTCCACGCTCCGATACGCGTAGATCATCACGACTTCTTGTCGTTTAATACCGCCTTGAAGAAGATGATGCGCCAGGATGTTCGACGCCCTCCTGATACTACCGTATGTATAGGTGCACGCATCTTGTCTCCCGTCCGGAGTCATGGGGGGAAGGCTCTGGATCACACACGGACGTTCCGGCCAGCAGGTCGCATTGCGGGAGAAAACATCTGTGATTGCCCCCTTCCAATCACACCAATGGAGATCTGCAGTTGGACTGGGCAAATGGTCCTTTTGACTGCTAGTCAATAACGGCACCGATCCCACGAGCGCGGCGGGGTTTGCAGAGACCCTACGGAGCAACACCGAGAGTTGGTCAACGACAAAAGAAATGCGGACGGGGCTGAAGAGTAGAGAGTTGTAGAGGATGCGGAGTGCTATGCGAGGAGCAAGGGAAGCGCGAGTCGTTGCAGGGGGTCGTGTGACGAAGATGGTGAGATCCGATGTCAAACTAGTCGAGCGAATGAAGTTCTCGCGGGGTTCGTCTGTTTCGTCAAAGAAGCGAACACGAAAGAGCGGGTGAGCGTTTTCCAGCATGTCTTCCTTGCCCTTGCATAAAGCTTGGACGATGGTTTCGTAGGGAAGTACATCAGCGTCTGCCTCCTTCTCGACGAGTTGGACGCGCCGAACGATGGTCCAGAAAGAGTCGGACGGATCGACAGCCAACCGCAAAATGAGGGGTGCACTGGCCGCGGCAGATGAAGAACCGATGATGATGTCGCTATCACCGGTGTAGCGGTGTAACAACACAGTGAAAGCGGCGAGCAGGAGGTGGAAGGCGGAAGGACTGTTGTCCGTGTTTTGGGTGTCGTCGTCGTCTACGTCGCGATTGTCCGTGTGAAGGGCGAGTTTCAGTAAGGCGAGGGATGTTTGTTCGGACAGATCGGCGGTATGAGCAGCTTCGATCAGCTTGTTCGTCCCGATAGGTCTTGGGTAGTCCGTCGGCAGGGACATTGACGGGAGGTTTTGCAGCCTCGCGAGTACTCTGGCCAGTACATCGTCTGCCATCGTCTTGGATGGGATCCGAACGAGAGGAGAGTCAAATTAGTACACAGAAAAATAATTATGACTCGACGCGACGCAGCCCCAGCAGAGGTCGGCCCGGGATGCACGACCAACTTGGCTGATTGGGTCAAGTAGATCCAAGGCAATCTGCACCATCTCAGCACTAACCAGCACTCGGGTCGTTGCGCAAAGCACTCAACGGCTTCGGCCGATAAGCCCGTTCAGCAGTCGCGGATCAGAATAACGACCATCACCCGGATGACTCCACATTCCGTATGGGGCCGGGGACCATCACAAACTGAATAAGAGATAATCGATTGTAATAATAACGGCCACTCTTCGGAAGACTGCTCTCCACCGAGGATCAGATTCTCAGATAGCGATGGCATCAGAAACAATCGTGGCCTGGTGACAGCCCAGCCTGCCAGAGTCACCTGGGATAATCACAACCGAGTTTCAAGGCCAGAGGGTCACGCGACGACTGAACTGGCAGCCTTGCGGTCCGCCCACCCTTGGGACTCGTGCTGCAGTAAAAGAGCCTACTCACTTACCATGCACCTCTTTACTGTCATCATGACGACCAGTGATAAATTTATGTGGCCCGCGGGCGTTCCAAGCCATGCCAATGCAAGTGTTGAGAGTGGTGAGTACGGGATCCCCCGCGACGAGCAGTTGAACGGGTTCCTCCGGTACAAGTTTCTAGCCAAGATGTCTCCACCCACCGGCACCAATCACCGAATGGCTTTCCAGTGTATCGGGGACGGTGTGCTGCCGCATCGATGATCTTGGTCGGGAAGATCAGGGACGGCCTCACCCGTCCAAACGAATATTGCCGGCCGTTGACACACGCGAGCGTGCCAGATGTCTTCGCAAAACTGGACTACGACAGCTCAACTTGTCACCCTCCAGGCAGCTGCCATTGCGCATGATCCGTCCGGCCACGCGGATATCCCGTTTCCGTGACCATTCATAACTTTCTTTTCTCGATTGCCCCACGCAAACCGTTTGTCAGGCGCTTGCCATCTGGGAGAAAGAACTTCGGAGACACACTATCAAATGTTACATGCAAACACCAAACCATATCGACGAGAACACCGCTGAATCATGGCAATCCATTACCGCTCACCCAGCAAAGTTGAGTAGCTTTCTCCTCATCTCCTGGAGTCGGTCGCGCAGCTCACCCAGCTGGGTCCGTTTCACCTCGGTGGCAGGATCCTCGCTCACCAACTCCTTCATACGATCGGCAAAGTTACCCGTCGAGGTCGTGTCAGCCAGAAGGCGCTGGAGCAGGCTGACAGACAGTCTCTCTGCCAGAGCCTGATGCAGGCTGTGCTCGATCTTCAACGAGACGTGGTCAACGATGCGCTGTGCGACAGCCATTTAGCCCTTCATCTTGTCCATTCCTCGGATATTCCATACCTTGTACGCGATGGTAAAGTATGCGCGGACATCTGCCATGACCACCAATTCATCCTCGAACTCGTCTTTAGGACACAAACGACCTAAGTCATCCACCGTGAGACCTTTGTAGCCGGCTTGAGCCAGATACGCCAAGGCTTGCTCTTCTGGTGTCACCGAAGCCGAGTGTCCGCGGCGGAGCGTATAGGGTGTCCTTTCAATGGGTATTTGGCAGGCCCTCCGATACTTGGCAAGCCACCTCCCACGAAGGTCGTTATAGTCTTTCAGGTTCTGTGTATAGGTCGGAGCGGTCTCGAGCTCCAGGGTTTCCCTGACAGCAATCTGCGCTTTGTTTTTGTGTTCTTCGATGTCAGGGCGAATGAGAACTCTACCAACGAATAAAGAGTCGCTATCAATGGCACGTAATAACAACTCCGAGCACGTACGAGATCAAGTCGTGGAGGACCTTGAACCGACCAAAGTGTTCCTTGACAAGCTGCTGAATGACATCCTCGAGCACATCATTGATGAATATCAAACACTTCTCTGCAGGCGTAGGCCATAGGGTCGTGAACTGACTG
Source organism: Tylopilus vinaceipallidus (assembly GCA_038089215.1). Taxonomy (NCBI): domain Eukaryota; kingdom Fungi; phylum Basidiomycota; class Agaricomycetes; order Boletales; family Boletaceae; genus Tylopilus; species Tylopilus vinaceipallidus. The sequence continues at coordinate 11,916 of JBBPKK010000288.1, forward strand.
ATGAGACGAGTTTTTGCCTCGTAGGGAATGTTGCCAGGGAGCTCCCAAGCAATCGAACTAGCACGTAAGTTAGATTTATAACGAAATCTAGTGAAGAAAGCCGATGGAACAGACTCTAAGATGGTCTTGCGAATGTCATATACTCCCATAGTGCTTACTCGAGCATCCGGGACCCCAGCAGGTTCTTCGGAATCGAGAGCATCAAGCCGCTCATGTTGCAAAGGATCCTCGAAAGGACGAAAGTCCGGCGAAGTTGCTCGGATTTCCTTGGTGAGTGTAGTGTAAAGGGCTCGGTTTCGCTGTGCAAGAGTTTTATCTGAGCTGGCACCTGAGACAACGCCCTTGAAAGCATCACAAAATTTGTTGACCCTCGCCAGCACCTCGATCTGTGGATCAACCTCCAAGGGCTTGGGTAGAACGCTGATCTCCTCGGAACATTTAGCGAGCAAGCGTTCTACGTCTTGCTTGAGTTGGGGTATGCTGCAAGATTTACTCGCTGAGTAAAAGTGAAATGCAGGTATGTTGTGAAGTCACCCACTTCCTCTTGATATGATCGACAAGCAAGGCACTAATGTCTGTCACAAACGCTGGAATCCCAAAACGCCCACAGTTAGCCACTTCGTTCCATGGCGAAGTCCTGTCAAAGTAATCTGCTGCGATGCGCTGTAGCTCTGCTCTCGACAGACGCTGTGCCCGTTGAGCGTCGTCCGGAAGACGAACGCAGTAATACCCGTGCTTCAACGCGTGCTGTCGTCCTTCAATGACGTCGACCCAGAACTTCTTAGCATTGACGGCGCCCTCCCCGAGCATATCAGGTTTCGTGAGTATTCCTAAGGGGAATCCTAATGAGTACAGCACTTGCTGTCAGAAATCGTCAAACCTATAGTGCGCTCTCCCTCGGGGTCAGCTTCCTTGGCCAGCCTTACGGATAGTTGGTTCTGAATGTCATCTAAACGGATATATGCAAATCAGTCGTGTCCACGAGTAGCGAAACGTGGCCGAGTTACCACTCATCGGTATCGTGGTTAGGATGATCGTGTTCTGGCGACTGATGTAAGATTCAGTGAGCTTTTGCACCAAGTCAAGTACCCCTTTCTCCTCATTCTGTATCAAGCCTGCAGAGACGATCAGCACAGAAAGACGCACGAAGGATGCACTAACCAGGTAAATCAACAAATGATAAGTCGGTGGCGCTGGGATCCTCGATGAAAATAGAGACTACATTTCGAGAAAACTTGAGTGAGTTAGCCGAACTGAAGTTTTTCAACTCTCCGATGCTCTTCTTATAGAAGCTCTCAGGGGGAAGATCCGGATTGAGGATGGCAGCTTGCGCGCGACGGAGCCAGACATCCACCTCATTCTTGTCAGTAATGGTGGGCCCGAAAGCTACTTCCTTATGGCTGGCGGCTGAATGTCCAGATGAATCGTAATCAAAACGAAGCTTGACCGTGCAAGACCAAGTCGATGCGCTGCTTGACATGGTACATTCCATCGGGCACCTTTCTAGAAGATGAGGACCGGAACAAAACGACAAGTCGTGACGCACCGCGTGCAAGTTCCACTGTCCCGAGGGACATTGACCTGATATGGATGGTCAAGGATACTCTATCGTTTGAAAGTAAAATATCCAGTGGTAACGCACCCCGCTAACCGCCTCGACCAGAGAACTTTTTCCGGCTAGCGAGATCACGAATAAGTCACAGGCAAAACGTGTTCAGTTCGCACAATATGCGGATACGTACCAGATTGGCCACCGATGACAGCGATGGAAGGAAGAGATATCAGTGGTGACGCACTGAAACGAGGTCAATGACACGGTGAGGCATTGAGGTTTTCAACTTGCCCCAATGATCGTAAATCGTTGATCAATTGCATCAACTCCTTGCGTCTACGCGCATATTCGGTTGACGAAAGGTCGGGTTCGTCCCAGTTATCGCCTAGGGACGATTGTGGCTCTGTTGCCACAGAGGTAGATGAAGAACCATTTGGCTGCCTTGTATTTCTGCGTCTGTTGTGGCCGAGGAAGTTCATGTGTATCAAGGAGTGGGGTAAGAACGAATCTTGGGAGAAGGGCGAGGGAAACTCGAGGCTTTATGTATTCTGTGGGTGTGTGGGCCCAGCGAAAAATGGTCCTCAACGCGACCGCGTTGCAGCTTAGGCATGAGAGGTGTCCACATTTCGTCATGGTGTACATCCTGTGAGAATTCTATGAGGCCGATAAGAGGCCTATCAAGGAGTCCAGATGGGCCACCGCACCTCGGGTATTAACGATGCAGTGGTTTGTGGGCACTGCTGTTGTGGATTACGACTTCGATGGCTCGTGCGGATCCTGAGAGTCATGGCCAAACGCATACACCTAGGTTTACAAACACGAGGTGTTCCTTTATGGGTGGATCTTCGTCACCGAAACGAGAAGTATCCGAGTTCTGAGGGGCAAGTTCCAATTCGCTGTAAACGCATGGCAGCTGCGAATCTCCACCTACATCCACATCGCTTACCTGGCACGATTAATTTTATGGGTGACTCTACAAATCATTGATGTTGAACGCCGAGAGTCAGGAAGTCACCAGTTCAAGTTGTTGTGGCTAGGGAATTGGGACCCACACATTTCAAAGACTCATGTCTAAGGTCGGTGCTAGGCGGCCATCCACAAAGGCACATGAGTAATGTTATCGTAAGGCTTCTTACTATGAGGGCTCTGGTTGGCTCGCCTGCTGAAAAGTTTACCTTGTAAAGACCAGTCCAAGCAAATGACTCGGGCCAGGTGACACTTTTGCCTAGCCGCATCTTGTAGATGTAGGGAGGCAAGGATGATATGGCGGAACAAATGCACATGTATTGCGCACTCTTTTTGGCCCACCGCGCTGCGCTTTGTTATTTCTGCAGCATACTTTTCCACACTGCACCGCAGTTTTATCTTCTTGACCGCGTCGTGCTGAGACAAATTTCTTGTATCGATTGTCCCATATGCCCCGAAGTTACGACTCGTTCACGCGAACCGCTTGTCAGGCGCTTGTTGTCCGGGAGAAAGAGCGTCGGGTAACACAATCAAATATTACACACAAACACCAAACCATATCGACGAGAACACCGTTGCAAACATGGCAATCCATTACCGCTCACCCAGCAAAGTTGAGTAGCTTTCTCCTCATCTCCTGGAGTCGGTCGCGCAGCTCACCCAGCTGGGTCCGTTTCGCCTCGGTGGCAGGATCCTCGCTCGCCAACTCTTTCATACGGTCAGCAAAGTTGCCCGTCGAGGTCGTGTCAGCCAGAAGGCGCTGGAGCAGGCTGACGGACAGTCTCTTTGCTAGAGCCTGGTGCAGGCTGTGTTCTATTTTCAATGAGACGTGGTCAGCGATGCGCTGTACGACTTTTGTTCAGCTTCTTGTGTTGTCCGTCTCTCGAATGTTCCCTACCTTGTACGCGATAGTAAAGTATGCGCGCACGTCCGCCATGACTACTAATTCATCCTCAAATGTGTCCTGGGGATACAGACGAGCCAAGTCATTCACAGTGAGATTCTTGTAGCCGGCTTCAGCCAGATACCTCAAGGCTTGCTCTTCCGGTGAGATCGCACGCTCGACGGCGTACTCATAGGCTTGGTTATAGCACTGTTCGGGGAGTGACTCATAGCATCGTTCGGCGGGTGGCTCAGGCACCAGGAATTGATGAGGATTTCGGCGGACCCTCCGATACTTGATAAGCCACCTCTCACGAAGATCATCGTAATCTTTTAGGTTCTGAGTGTAGGTAGGAGTGGTCTCAAGTTCCAAAGTTTCCTTGATCGCTGCCTGTGCTTGATGCTTGTAGTCCTCGATGTCGGGGCGAATGAGGACTCTGCGAGCCAAAGAAAAAAAAAAAAACTTAGTCAATCCCTAAAGAAAAAAAATTAAGCACTTACGAGACCAAATCGTGGAGGACCTTGAATCGACCAAAGTGTTCCTTAACGAGGTGCTGAATGACATCCTCGAGCACGTCATTGATAGATGCCAGGCACTTCTCCGCAGGTACGGACCATAGGGTCGTGAACTGGTTGATGAGTCGAGTTTTGGCTTCGTACGGAACGTTTCCAGGAAGTTCCCAAGCAATCGATCTAGCGTACATGTTAAAAAGCACGGTCCTGCAAGAAAGGCAATGGAACGGACTCCAAGATGGTCTTGCGAACGTCGTATACTCCCATGGTCTTTACTCGAGTATCCGGAGTTTCAACAGGGTCTTCAGAATCGAGAGCGTCAACGCGCACGTACTTCGAAGGCTCGTCAAAAGGACGGAAGTCTGGGGAAGTCGCTCGAATTTCCTTCGTGAAGATAGTGTACAAGGCTCGGTTTCGCTGAGCAAAGGTCTTGTCTGAGCTGGCACCTGACACGACGCCCTTGAAGGCATCACAAAATTTGCTGACCCTCGCAAGGACCTCGATCTGTGGATCAGCCTCCAAGGGTTTGGGTAAAGCGCTGATATCCTCGGAACATTTAGCGAGCAACCGTTCCACGTCTTGTTTCAGTTGTGGCACGCTGCAATATTTATCTGTTGAGCTCAAATCGACTTGCGTGTATGATGTGGCGTTACGCACTTCTTTTTGATGTGACTAACAAGCAAGGCACTTATATCTGTCACAAACGCTGGGATTCCAAAACGCCCACGATTGGTGACTTCGCTCCACGGCAAAGTTTTGTCGAAGTAATCTGTTGCGATGCGCTGTAGCTCTGCTCTCGAGAGCCGCTGTACGCGTTGAGCGTCGTCCGGAAGACGAACGCAATAATACCCGTGTTTTAATACGTACTGCCGTCCTTCAATGACGTCGGCCCAGGTCTTCTTAGCATTGACGGCACCTTCCCCAAGCATGTCGGGTTTCGTGAGGATTCCTGTGGCAGATCGGTGTGAGAGAAGTACTTGTTGTCAGAAATCAGCAGACCTATAGTGCGTTCTCCCCCAGGGTCAGCCTCCCTGGCCAATCTTACGGATAGTTGGTTCTGAATATCGTCTAGACAAATATGTGCGAATTAGCCAAGTCCATGAGTGACCAAAGTTGGCTGAGATACCGCTCATTGGTATTGTGGTTAGGATAATCGTGTTCGTGCGACTGATGTAAGATTCAGTCAGTTGTTGCACCAAGTCCAGCACATCCTTCTCCTCATTCTGTATTAAACCTGGAGAGACAATCAGTACAAAAGGATACGTGGGAAACACCCTTACCGGGTAAATCGACAAATGACAAGTCAGTGGCACTGGGATCCTCGATGAAGATAGAGACTACGTTTCGTGAAAACTTGAGTGAGTTAGCCGAATTGAAATTTTTCAACTCTCCAATGCTCTTCTTATAAAAGCTCTCAGGGGGAAGATCTGGGTTGAGGATGGCAGCTTGCGCGCGACGGAGCCAGGCGTCCACTTCATTCTTGTCAGTGATGGTGGGCCCGAAAGATATTTCCTTGTGGTTGGCGGCATGACGCCCGGACGAATCGTAATCAAAACGAAGCTTGACCGTGCAAGACCAAGTCGATGCGCTGCTTGACATGGTGCATTCCATCGGACAGCTTTCGGGGGGATGAGGACTAAACAAAATGACAGGTCGCGACGCACCGTGTGCACGTTCCACTGTCTCGAGGGACATTGACCTAGTATGAATTGTCAGGCATTCTCTATAGCCGAAAAAATATCCAATCACGACGCACTCCGCTAACCGCCTCAACTAGGGAACTTTTTCCAGCTGAACAGGTCACGATAAGTCACAGGCGAAACAGATTTAACACGCAGAATATACCAATACGTACCAGACTGACCACCAATAACGGCGATAGAAGGAAGAGATATCAGTGGCGACGCACTGGAACGAGGTCAGTGTCATGAAGGGGCACTGTGATTCTCAACTTGCCCCAACGACCGCAAATCGCTAATCAGTTGCATTAACTCCTTGCGCCTATGCGCATACTCGGTCGACGAGAGATCGAGTTCTTCCCAATTACCGTCTGAAGAGGATGACGATCGTGTCCCTGTTCCTACGGGGGTAAACGAGGTGCCATTTGGCCGCCTACTATCTCTGCGTCTATTGCGGCCGAGGAGGTCCATGTGTACCAAGGAGTGGGGTAGGAGTGGGGTAGGAGTGGATGTCGGGAGAAGGCAGAGGGAGACTAGAGGCTTTATGTGTTTTGTGGGTGCGTGGGTACGCGAAAACGGTCTTCACTGCGACCACGTTGCAGTTTAGACGTAAGGGGTGTCCACATGTCATCATAATGGTGCGCATCCTGTGGGCATCCTATGAAGCGGATAAGAGGCCCAGATCAGAAGTTCAGGATAGGCCACTGCATCTCGGGTATTAATGATAAGGTCTGTGAGTAGTGCTGCTGTGGATTGCGACTTCAAATGGACCTGGGAGTCATAACCAAGCGGATTCACCTAGGTCTATAAACAGAGGTGTTTCTTTATCATAGGGTGGGTCTCCGTCACCGAAACAAGTATCAAGCAGGTATCAGATTCGCTGTAAACGCATGGCAGCTGCGAACCTGCAACTAGATGCATGGCACGACATCTACCAGACATTATGTAATGCTGAACACCGACTCGGCACTTCAAAAAATATGTCCAGGTTGATGGCATCGTATACAAAAATTAATAATAGAAACTTGTGGGGTTTGAACATCAGACGCGGTTTGACAGCCCTTACATGTCCAACTTGAAAAGGACTCAGCGGCGCGGAGAATCCAACATTCGTTTATCGACACTTCAATTATTTGTAGAGACCACGTGCAACCCATATCGATGATGTCTCCCATGACATTCAATCCGTTCCCAACGACTCTGAGCAAGTCACTCTGTCACCATGCCCGAGTCCGTCACCACCAAGGAGCTCTTCGTCGGCGGCATACCTGTCGAGGTCCATAGTCACTGCGACGCCGCCATCTCCGACCTACCCGTCTATGCTTTGTTCTTCCTTCACGGTCGCACGCATTCCACAGCCAGCGTGGCACCCATCGCGAAATCAATCCTGGACACCACCTATGGCTCAGATGTCACTAGGAAACGGGACTTGATCATCATCGCATATGTGAGTGTCCCACGACTCTGCACGCGACCATGGACTCACGGGCGAGTGTGATCAGGACCATCGTAACCATGGGAAACGCCTCGTAGACTCTTTACGCAACGAGGGGTGGCACCAGGACCCCGCCAGAAACAACCGTCACCATGCGTCAGTCGTGTTTCATCTACCGATCACCGAGCGTCCCACTGACGGGCGGGACGCGTTTCAGCGTGGACATGTACACCATCCAGAGTATGTACGCGTTGGCATTCCTGATCCGAGTTCGTCCCGCTGAGGTGGTTCAGCTGGCACGGCGCATGATCTCACGTTCCTGATCGATCACCTCCCCGCGTACCTATACCCCTCTGTGGAGCGGAGCATCGTCGAATGGGGGGTGGCAGGCATCAGTCTCGGCGGCCATTCGACCTGGATCGCACTCACTCGGGGTATGCCTCCGTTCCGAGCCATTCGGTTCGAGCTGCTCACTTGGGCTTGTACCCTGCTTTGCGTCAGAACCTCGGATCCAGCTTGCGATCCCTATTATCGGATGCCCAGATTATACCAAGCTCATGTCTCAGCGAGCCGCGCTTTCTGGAGTTCCCTTTGATGCACCATACTACCCAGTTCATTTGAAAGCCTACGTCGACGCATACGATCCTGCCAGCTTCGCGTTCCGAGAAAAAGGTGTCCCAAACCCTTTCTTGGGGAAGAGAATCCTGGTCCTATCAGGCGGAAACGACGAATTGGTGCCCTGGACCGCGAGCAAGGAGTTTGTTGAGGGGCTGGAAGTCGGTGAGGGTGTGAAGAAGGTAGTGCTAGAAGAGAATGCGGGGCATGAATGTACCCCTGTCATGATTCGGGAGGCGGCTCTCTTCGTGATAGACTGGTTGACCAAGTGACCAGGGATGTATAAAGTTTAGGTATGGTAAGCAAGAATTATGTGAGTGATTTGGTATACATGCAGCCTTAACCATATCGTCGGTTAAACCCATCGTAAACGGCGAACACAATGCCACTGCAGGAGGCCGCTCTAGCTATAGTCATACCGCAACCGGCATACAGGCCCTGCACCCTTGTATTTTGTACATTGCCCTCGCTGTTTCCAAAAATCCTCTTGTTTTGTTCGTCAGGTGGGCTGAATGGTGGAAACACTGAGGGATCGGGCGAGAACGAACTGGACCACGATCTATACAGTAACTGCGAGGTACGGGTACAAGGGGAACTCCGGGGTATCTAGACGAGACGCGGCTAGATATAATGCACTGCATGTGACGTGTATGCCAATGGGCTTACAAATGGGTGAACTTAACATCTTGGGGGCGGAGTTCTTCAATGGTTTGCATGGCAGACTTTATGGTATCTGCAGGGTAAAGTGGGAGCACAGAAACTCCGCCAGCGAGGGCGCCGGAAAGAGCGGACTCCCAGGGTGAAAGTTCTGATTAGGAGGCGCAGAGTCGCCGTGTTGGGTGCGCCTCGCAAGAAGCTGTAAGGCAAAGAATTCTTTCGAAGCGAACCAGGCGGCTGTTGCCCTTGTCTCACGAACCATGGTGCCGACGTGGCCAACCCAGAGACCTTCTAAACCTTGCTTGCCTAGAATAGTCGGGATAATTGCTAGTGGGCCCGACAGTTCCCGTGAGATAAGGGAGGGTTCTCTTGGAGCAGAAGCACGTGAGATGTTATTGCTGGCGGTGTTCGCGGGAACAAAGGAAGGAGGAATCGTTCTAAAGTTGGGGATTGTCGGCGGGGCTGTGAGCATTTGGACCTGCATCTTACACTTGATTAGTTCCATTGGGGTGTTGATGATACGTCATACGTCTTTGCGTCGTGAGACGACCGGTGAAGCGAACACGAACAGGATAAAGCTAGTGAGAAACCGACGCCAGCGGCGGCAAGGCCGAGTTGGGGAAGGGCGGGTTGACGGGGATGCGTGCTTGAAGAGAACCAGCGAGCGAGCTCCTGAAGTCGACTATAGGCTACAAAGACAACAGCAGTTTCTACAATGGCGCCGAATATGGGAACTGGGAGACCCTAGTTTGGGACGATGATATGGCCCAAGAGCGAACGATAGCGCAGCGACTTACGCGATAGAGTCACCTGATGCCCTCATTTCGCCACGTCTGGAGGAGGCAATCGAGAGGTCCACTAAAGCGGACGGCGCTGTCCAGCACCTGTGACTGCAGACGAACTTTGGCTAAGTCAAATGGGTATTCAAGCGCGTCCGCGACCATGCCAGCCATCTGTATGCGAAAATGAGTTGGGGTGTCACGCGTTTGTTCGGACGGACAGCTCACATTCCCGAACGCGACGTCTTTGAGGGCACGCACGGATGACGAGTTGTGCATGGGCCTGCTCGAAAAGGAACTGCTGGCCTTATCGATCCAAGCCAAAGCTCTAACATCCCACTGCCTCGATAAGAAACGTAGTCGCTGCGATGAGTGACGTCATGTGCCTTACTCTGCATTCCAAAACAGATTTTATGGGGGGATTTTTCGATGTATAAAATGCAGCCAGACAGCTGGCGAAGGCACTATCCTTCCTCTCCCTCTTGATTTTTCCCCGCCCCACATCGTCCCCCAACATGCCTGAAGGTACCATGCGTGCTCTGTGGTATACCAAGGTTACCCCGCCCTCGTCGAACGCACGTTTGTGGCACTTCTGACCTATCGCTATCTAGCCACAACACTTCGAGATCAGGCAGGTCCCAATACCCAAGGTCGGCGACGATGACGTCCTTCTCAAAGGTAGATTCCTCCGTTTCACCACCACACTCGGGATGCTAATCCCTCTCTAGTGACGTGTTGTGGTTAGTCGACAAGGCGATCCACTGTTCTCGCGCACTACTGACCGACAACGTCACCGTTTTATCTAACAGGTGTATGTGGGACTGACGCGCACATTCACGACGGCGAGTTCATCTCCAAGTTCCCAGTAATGCCATCTTTGGATCAATGACATCAATCAAATCTCTTATCTGACGCATAACAGTTGATCCCTGGCCATGAAGCCATCGGCACAGTCGTGGAAATGGGTAAAAATGTCCGTGGCTTTGAGATCGGAGATCGATGCGTTGCTGACGTAGGAATCACGGTGGGTCTGCCCCAATTTCGAAAACGAGGGTACTGACTTTTCGGTCTGGTGATGCAGTGCGATAATTGCTTCTATTGTCGACGTGGGCAATCCCTATTGTGCGAGGACTTCAATGCGCGGGGCGTCACCTTGGATGGTGGATTTGCCGAATACATTGTATAGTGAATTTATCTTGTGTTCTGGTGTTCTTCGTGGGTGCCAACCCATATCCCAGTCAGCAAAAGAAGCTTTACAAGATAAAGAATCTCACTGACGAAGAGGCGACTCTTTTGGAACCGGCTGCCTGTGCTATCCATGGTCTTGATAAGCTCAACCCACCAGTCGGTGTCGAAGTCCTCCTCCTTGGCGCTGGCCCCACAGGCCTCATACTGGCACAACTCTTGAAGCTCAATGGCGCTGCCAGAATCGTCATCGCGGCCAACAAGGGCATCAAGATGGATATCGCCAAGCAACTCGATGCCGCTGACGAGTACATTGAACTTGACCGTCAGAACCCTGACCCACAGTGGGCGAAGCTCAAAGCTGACAACCCGTACGGATTCGATATTGTCGTGGAGGCTACCGGAGTGGAGAAGCTGGCCAACGAATCCATCAACTATGTCCGCAGGGGAGGAACGCTGATGATATATGGTGTCTACGAGAACAAGGCCCTCGTTCACTGGCCACCATCCAAGATCTTTGGCGACGAAATCAACGTGAGTTCAGCTGTCTATGGATAGGAGTGAACATTCTTCCTCACCCTTTGCCGTCGTAGATTATCGGCTCATTCTCGCAAACGTATTGCTTCCCGCGGGCCGTTGCATATCTTGACAGTGGCAAAGTCAGGGTAAAGGGAATGGTCACGGACATTTTCAAGCTGGAGGAGTACCAGGATGCGCTGAACAAGATGCACAGTCGAGGCGCTTTGAAGATTGCGATCAAACCCTGAGCGAGCGTTAGGGTGGTCTGTATTGTATCCTTATACCTTGTGTAACGCTTGTCAGAGGTAGCGAAAGAACTGTATAAGTACTAGCACGCTTGTTCAACCTGAAACACGGACGCGCGAACCATCCCATCGGAAAGCAGCATCGAGCGCCCAACTCCTTGTATTGTCCTCGAAACTTCCCATGGTCCGAACTCGGCGACATCCTGCCATGCATGACTTGTCGACTTGCTGGGCGAACAGTTCTCTCGCTGAAACTCGAAAACCGACACTGACGCACATACTGACTGCTCGACCTTCCGATGCACCACACTCAGGCTAACTGGACAGAAACTGACCCCGTGGGTACCAACTTGGTGAGCGTGCACCGTTTTCGTGGTTTCGGAAGCGTCAGTGACGTGTCCCATGCTTCTTGCCAGCTGGTAGGAGAGCCATTAGACGTCGACGGATACCCACAAGCTCCCCCGGAGCTCGAGCTCGAGCAGGTTCATGTCTACGTGAGGCATGGTGCGTCAACCTTGGGATCCGTTCGGCTGTCACTTTGCGTCCACCTGACTCGTGCTTTTTCTTTAGGCGAACGGACTCCGGTGAGGACTCGTATGGCGGATCCGCCCGCTTCCATTCCGGAATACTGGCAAATGTGTTCCGTGGCTAGACGGTTCCGCGAGACGGTAAATTCAACGACGGCGGCGCACGCCGAACCTGGTCCCGAGGGACTCTGGTTCAAGAGGGGGACAGAGAAGCGCGATGGGATGACCGCTGCGAATCTGTGGTGCGCAGGCAACGTTCACTCGTCGAGGGCGCATGGTCCTGACGTCGTTCGTGCAGTCTTTTAGGCGACCTAACGGACGTCGGGAAGGAGGTGACCTCTATGTGTTCTCGGATACGCTCAGACCGTTGCTCAATCATATCCTTAGTCTACGTGCAATTTTGGCGTCGCGCTGCGCAAACTCTACGTCGACAGGTGAGCGGCGGTTTTGTTGCCTCGCATGGCCATCGGCTGACCCCGCGCAGGCTCGGCTTTCTCCCCGGGACACTCCAGAACGAAAAGCAGGCGTATTTTCGGTAACTCGGTTCGTCGTGTGTGGTCTGTTCGCTTCCTGACTTGGTTCCGTATTCGTTTAGCTCAACCAACGTCCCGCGGACGATCGAGTCCCTCGAGCATATCGTTCATGGACTGTACCCCCACATACACTGTGCCTCTGGCGTGATACCCTCAATCTTGGTCAGGTACGTCGCGAAAACGGACGTGATCGAAATGATGACATGCCGTTACAGGAATAGAGTGGACGAAAACATCGTGAGCAACATCCTGTCCTGCCCACAGCTGGGTCTGCTGGAGCTGCGCTTTGCCGAAGGTGTGTTGCGTGTTTCGATGCACGGAAGGCATTGACGTTCGGTGTCGTAGCCGCGGCAGCCAGGTGGAACTCGAAGCTCCAGACCCTAGACGGGCGGTTGTCAAAATATATCAAGGGCAAACCGATTCGCGTGGATGGATCGCCCCATGCTTCGGGGATTTTGGATACCGTGAGCTTGAAGTGGCCTTTCCAAGCTATTTTCTCAATGCCAGCCATACAGGTTCGTTCGGCTGCGGCGCACGGAATCAAGGTTCCTGACGATTTCTGGGATCCCAAAGTGATTGATTTGATCGTGCGTTACCGTGTTTCGAAGTCGGCGGTGGTCTGAAGACGTCCGTGGTTGATCTTCAGGAATCTGCGGTGTCGGACGAATGGTTTACAAGTGTGTCCTCACGTTCTATCTTGCCGACAGTTCACTGACCCTTGGGAATGAAAGTCTGTAAAGTATCCTGATTATCTTGAGTCTCACGGATGTTTGACACTGCTGGACAGTCAAGACTGAGCAAGGGCGTCGCCTTGGCATGGGTCGGCTCCTTGCAGACGTATCCAGCAATATGGAGACCAAGATCGAGCAAGGGGTCGAGGATCCGCTAAAGATCCTGGTTTATAGTACCCACGACTCCACGTTAGCCGCACTCTGCAGCACGTTCGATGTATTTGACGACAAGTAGGTTGTTCGTTCACCTACCTGTGGCGATAACGTTTGATATATAATACAAGGTGGCCGCCGTTTACCTCGTCAGTGACGTTTGAACTCTTCAGGAGGGGGAGTTCGGGACGGACATCGAGGTTGCAAACCTTGTTGGACAGAATGTGGGGCACGCACGCGAAAGAAGAACATTGTACGTTTACCACGCGCGTCCGTGAGCGGTTCTCAGTGGTGCCACGTCTAGATATTCGGATGCGATACAAGAACAGAAACATGATACTGCCACTGTGTGCCAAGGATGGGAACCATCTTCCGGGCTCACCGGAATTCTGCGCGTTTCGCGTGTTTCAACAGAGGGTGAAAGAGCTGACGCCCACGAACTGGAGCACAGAGTGCGCGCGAGAGACAGCAATTTCTCGATAGATATGTCGACATTTACCTGCGTTCTGCACGGCTCGGTATCTATGGACATGGCTAGTCTGACCACAGAGTGTTGGTAACCGATCGTAGTTGTAGTCGCTCGATTTGGACTCTCAATAAGGCTATGCGCGACCATGCTTGTTCACCTGCCAGTACTTGGTGATAGTTGTTTCCATCAACAACCTCCCAAATGAACTCCTTTTCATTATATTTAGGCTGCTTTACTAGATGCATCAGAGGCCCGAGGGTGTAGTAACGCGGCCATTCGTACTCCCTAAGGAATAGGCCTGGACTAGTGATCCGTTCGCCCCATTCATGTTTCCATTCGCGCATGCCAACGTCTGCCAGCGCTGGTGGACCCTTCTTGCGTTTTGTCCTGCATATTGGACACGTATCCCCATCACCCTCCATCTGAGTTCGGTGACTCCCGTCACTATCGCAAATTATTTTCGTTGGTCCCAGGGTCTACCGGTCGAGGTGTTTGTGAAAACCAATCCCCATGCTCACAATATGTTGGATCTGGGCGAGTTGAAGGCCCGAGTTGACACGGTGCTACCCCAGATCTCGCAACATCTCAGCCATGTCAAATCCATCGAATTTTCTCTTCTCCACGACACTTCCATCCTAACCTTCCTTGCTGGCTTGTTGGACCAACTAACATCCTTTCACCCTTGCACCTCCATCACGAAGGGCCCCCAGCTTCCGCATCTCCTTCCCTCTGCATCCACGATCCGAACTTGGAACATCTGGCATCCCAATTCTCTGCCATGAAGATTACTACGCTATCCATTGACGAATCGACATTTGCTCGTGCGTGTCGCGTCAATAAGAAATGGCTTGCGAACACACCTAAGCTGGGCCGCATCTCCATTACGCCCTCCCGACCTTGTTCCTGTCTTGAAAAAATTTTCTGCTGGCGCCGCGATTGAAGCTTTCTCGCATGCCCGAGAGCTCTCATGCATCACCCTCCGAGGCATACATTTTGCTGAAGGCCACCCACTTTCAGGGCCGTCTCCCGAACTCAGTCTCGATACAATGACGTTTGAGGATCTCATGGGGACCGACGTGGCAAGATTCATGCAAGCATCCACCTGGTTTGTGGAATCTTTGGATATCAAGAATTGCTCGATCCTTGACTTGAACGATTTTCAAGCCATCTACCTTACCCTGGAAGATTTTGATAAGGTTGCGATTTCATAGACCTTTTCAACAACGTTCAGACCCGTGAAGTTTCCATTGGAAACTGCCCTGCGTTTAATGATGCTTTTCCCAATTTCATGGTTGATGGCCGGTCGACCGGTGAAGACTTTCCAGCGGGACAAATGAACTCCCTATTTCTGAAGGGCAGCACTGACTTCCGCGTCGAATGCCTCTTCCGTGTAGTCCAAGCCCGCAGGGCGGCGAGAGAAGCAAGCCCTACGTGGAATGGAACTCTGGAGGGACTTAATGAGCTGGACGAGTCGAACGCTATCACCAGACTGCGCGTGGTTGATGGGCCATTTCTCTCTGAGGAGTATAGGGTGCAATTGGTTCCGGATTTCCGTTGGACCAATACTGCAAGCGTGACGCTAGCGGCGCAGTCTTTGGATGCTCATTCGTAGGTGAGCCTTGCGTGTCTCGTAGTAGCTGATGTCACCCTCAAGTTGTTCTCGATAGATCATGTCATGTCTCCGTCATGGCGTCGTGTAGCTGGCTATTACAAAAATCAGGAGCATCGTACCGGGTCGACACTGGTTCCACGCCCGTGTCCCGAGTGGATACAATGCACACGTCCTCTGTTTTTAGTTAAAGACCCTTGGTCGCCGATCAATACGATTGTTTCATGTGAACATGGCTGATCCAATGAACGTGTCGATTTGGCCTGTGCGCACGCCGTTGCGCTGGATGAGAACTGTGGGATACCTGGTAGGAAAATCAGCAAATGTCGTTGAACACCCGCAAGCTCCCCCAGGACTTGTGGTATTTCCAGGTGAGCGGACCCTAGTGAGGACCCATATGGCGGATCCGCCCGCTTCCATTCCGGAGCACCCGTGAGTTGACAGTGCCGCGAGACCATGAATTCAATGACGACAGCGCAGGATGAACTCGGTCCAGAAAGACTTTGGTTCAAGAGAGGGACAGAGATGCGCCGAGCGACGACTGGCAAATCTTGGATACATGGTCTTGATGTCATTCCTGCGGTCCTTCGGGCGACCTGACGAACGTCGGGAAGGAGGTACATCTATGTGTTCTCGAATACGATCGGACCGTTGCTCAGCCGTATCTTCAGTCCACGTACAACGTCGGCGTCGCGTTACGCAAATTCCATCATGTTGACAGGTGAGTGGCGTGTTTCGTCCCCCCGCGGCGGGTTCAGCTTTCCCCCCAGGACGGTCCAGAATGAAACACGGGTTTATTTCCGGCAACCCGGGTGATCGCTGTAGATCTGTTGTTCACCTCCTGGGCGCCGCGTTCGTCCCGCACATGCATTGTACTTCTGGGAGTCGGTCTTGGTCAGGTGCGTCAAGATGATAATATACCGCTGCAAGAATAAAGCGGAGAAAAATATCATTAGCAACATCTTATGTTACTCGCAGCTCAGGCTCACTGTATCGTGCCAGCGCTCGTTCTTGTACACCCATGTTTGCTTGGAACACGCGACAACTCGTCTCGTCGCCGCTGTCGCTCATATCCCGCGGCATCTGCGAGTATACCCGTGCCAATCCTCAGCGACGAATGTAGGGGCATCAGCATAGACATACGAAGAACTGGCGACAGCACATGCAGCCCTTCGAAAGCTGTCGTGCCTGCTACACTCCCCACAGGCCTTGACGTCACAGCGCATCTCTGTTGTGAGCAACAGAAGAATCCTGTTGGATAAGGTCACGCAGCGATAATCGTAGGCTGAACGACGACAACTTGGTTGCGTGCCTCTCTGCCTTTTATCCTCACACACCAGCACCCCTGCTCTGTAGATTATCGTATGTCTTCTTGCTTATAGGCTAGATAGGCACCATTATAGATAATGAGTTGGATCGTACGTAACATTTATGATAGTCCATGAGGAGCGCTGTTTGCCAATAGATAAGCGTCGCTCGCCCATCGCAATGTGGTCGCCCAAATTCGAACAGGAACTCAATGAATGGCCGGCATCCGCATCTCCAGTTTCCATAATCATGTGTGAACTTTGTTCCTTGGCATCAACGATGGGTTTATGAACGGTAGGCTTAGCAAGATGTTTAGCAAGTCGATGTGTGTTAGGTCGCAACAACTTGCCTCACCAGCAGCTTGGACGGCCATTAACGAGTTCAAGTCGACAGAGAACAAATCATGTGCGACACCGAATGCACCGTTCTGGACCTTCAGAAGATGTGCATAAGCTCAATCCCCGCGTCACCCCAAGGAGATTCCATCCCCGCGTTTAGATCAGGGGTGAATACTATGAGGTCCTCTATTTGAGTACATTCCTGTCGACTTTTCTATTCCCCAAGGCGAGGATATTAGCAAGGAGGGTGATGAGGAGCGGCTACACGAAACAGAGGAGACGCTCGGCAACAAAGATCTTGTTGTGATTATTCCAACGATTCTGTCATCCTTGAACTGCACCAACATGACGACTGCGGGCGAGTCCTGCACCGTACAAATGACGACTGCACCTCGTTTACTTGACGATGGTGTCTTCAATTTCGCAGAGTTCGATACGCTGACTACGAAGCTGGATCTGTCTGTCAGCGGTACTTGATAATGTTCCCGCAGGTGTTAGTTGGCGGCGCAACGGCACAGACTTACTAGAGGGCGTGACTCCAGTGATGGGATTGCTTCGTGCGCTCGCGCCCAATGAAGAGATCAGATGTGTACAGACAATGTTGACGCGGACACCTCGAGTAAAGCCATGGACGCTTGAGCTTTCCACGTGGTCAATAAATGGGTGGACATGATCACTACACCCTTTGGCTGGCTGGTACTACGGAGGGATCAGAAAGTGGAAGCAACACGCATGAGTGCAGGGGTCATTGATGACTTGGCCACTTAAATGCTTACGTAATCCGATGCACCTTGCAACGTTTTGTTTTTGGGGCCAATTGCAGGGTCGCCCGAGTCTTTTGGAGCAATATGTCTGACTTTGCGGATCTCTGGACATCGTCGGCGCCATCAAAGTCGATTCCACAACAACCCGAAAAGAAGCTTGATTCAGCCCCTCCTTTGCGTAGGCAACAGTACGACGCCTTCTCGATCCTTTCTGCGTCGCAACCCTCAGCCAGACCCGTCGTGAACAACCAACCCAACGATCGGCAAGTCAGACCGCCTCAGCCGACTGCACGCGGAGGAGATGCCTTTGACTCATTGTTCACTTCACTCGATGGCGCCGCGGCTGGTCGCAGTCCCGACCAGGCCAACATGACAATGGCCGAACGGGCCTCACTCGCGCAGAAGGCAAGGACAACGCGGAACGATGGAGCACTTACTCAGAACAAGCCTGGATGCTCCTCCTCCTCGCTGTGGGATGGACTTGACGTCCTAGCGCGACCGACGACAGCCAGTCCACGTCCGCCCGCCTCCGCAC
This sequence comes from Tylopilus vinaceipallidus, assembly GCA_038089215.1. Classification (NCBI taxonomy): domain Eukaryota; kingdom Fungi; phylum Basidiomycota; class Agaricomycetes; order Boletales; family Boletaceae; genus Tylopilus; species Tylopilus vinaceipallidus. The sequence continues at coordinate 29,910 of JBBPKK010000288.1, forward strand.
AGAAAAACTCGGTGGCAGAGGACAACTTCGATTTCGCGTATAATAGCGCACCCGCACCCGATGTTGTACCATCGAAAGCCTCTCCTCGGAATGACGCGTCTGTGGACAGTGATAGCTGGGGTCTCTCCGAGTTCACCTCTGACTCGCTGTCTCCGCCTGCACCCGCAAAATCCATATCGTCACAGCCCGCGGACCTATGGGACTTCGACAACTTTGGGTCTTCAGAAATCCGGACATCACAATCCCAACTTCCACCTCCATCACGCTCACTGACGGGCACGCCTGGCAACTTCGATTTTGGTGATCGCGAGGACATCGACTCCGACATGGATGATACATTCGGTGTTCCTAGTGGTCGCAGTGGTCGATCGTTCCCTCCCGGGGATGATATACTAGGTGATTTGGGCAAGCCAGTGGTACGATATACTACACTCGACAGTTCACTGCTGATGCAACATATATTCTAGACCCTCTCACTCTCACCTTCCCCAGACCCGTCTACATCGACACAGGGTCACGCTCGCCCGCTGCGCACGGGCGCATCGCCACCTCCACATATTACCGGCCAATTGGTCGAAATGGGTTTCTCACCCCTCGACGCGCGTACCGCCCTTGCGAATACCAGAACCGAAAGCGGTTTCGATGTACAGGCCGCAGCAGAGCTTTTACTCTCTCACGCGGGTCAGGAAGGATCCCGACCATCACCTAATTCCTCAGAACCACCACGTCACAGAGATGACTACGGGGGTCAAGCAGCTCGTCGACCTCTAGCAGCCCGTATTGACACTCAGACCCAATCACCCAATCCCTCTCAAGCCGATGCGCGATCGCAATCGCAACTTGATATGACAGCGGAGAAGCTCTTTTCGCAGGCCGGCGAGATTGGGCGCGGTATGTTCAACAAGGCAAACGCGCTCTGGAGAGAAGGGAAAGAAAGGGCGGTCAAGATGTACGAGGAGAGGGCTGCCGTAGCGAATGGTGCGAGCGGTGCCCAGGCCTCGGATGGCAGACCACGATGGATGCGAGACCATGACCATGCGGGTGATGAGTGGAAACAACAGGACCAGGGTCGCGATCGCGGTGCGGTGCATACTGCATTCCAAGACGACGAAGGTGAGGGGGAGGAAGGCGAGAGGGAGGACAGACAACGCCCCTTAGGGAAGCTTCAAACTCAATCGCAGCCCACACCTCAGCCTGAGCGCGAACGGGAGATCAATCTCTTTGGCGCCGATTCTCCTGCTAACATCTACCAGTCCCCCTACCGTCGCGGGAAATCGAAACCGCAAGCACCAAGTCCTTCTATTCAGCCGTCCCCTCCTACACTTCTTCCACCCGCTGCCGCGTCTGCACTAACCGGCCCGTCAACCTCACGAACATCCCCACCTCGCACGTTCACGACCACGATCTCCTTGTCTGCCCTAACCACATTCATGCCTCACAAAATCGCAGGAACGGACGCATACAAGCGAGGGGACTTTCCTATGGCCCTCGCGGCATATTTGCGCGCACTTTCAGCACTCCCTGCGGAACACCCACTACGCGTGCCCATCTTGACCAACGTTGCCCTCGTGCGTGCAAAGGTAGGCGAGTTGAGAGAAACGATCAAGGCGTGCGAGGAGGCTATAGGAATCGTGCGACGGTTTGTCAGTGGTGCGGGCGGGCAAGGCGAGATGTCGTTCACAGGCACTGAGCCCAACTTCGACGAGAAGATGCCGGTGGACGTGGGGGCGGGTAAAGTGAGCGTGTCGGTGCAAGGTGGCGATGCGACGCCCGACGGGGACCTACCTACCTCGGTCGATCTGATTGAGGGGCTGTCTAAGGCGTTCAGACGACGAGCCGAAGCACTTGAAGGTCTTGAGAAGTGGGCGATGGCGCGGAGTACATGGGAAGCCCTGCTCAGCGCGGAATGGGCGAGCGCAGCCGTCAAAGGGGAAGCGGTCAAGAGTGTCGGTCGGTGTCGGAAGATGGTCGACAGTGGTGGGAGTGCACAGGACGGTGATGGACCCGCGCTCCGTCCAGCGCCAAAGCCCAAACCCAGACCGAGTCCCGCGCCACAATCACGTCCCAAATCCAAGCCCACATCCATGCCAGAAACTTCGGCGGCCCTTGACGCCCTCCGGTCTAACAATGATGCGCAGCAGGGTGAAGACATTGCTCGCTTGGCGTGCAAAGACACCGTAGACGCGCGCCTGACGGCATGGAAGAACGGTCGGGAGGGTAACATCCGCGCTCTGCTCACCTCCCTTGACGAAACCGTCCTCTGGCCCGAGCTCGGATGGCGTAAAGTCGGGATGGCCGAGGTGGTGAGCAAAGGACAGGTCAAGGGTGCGTACGTGCGGGCGATCGCGCGGGTGCATCCGGATAAGGTGAGTCCATCCTGACGTTTGGACGTTACCGGCTGACATGCGTGTGCAGTTGAACGCGGGGAATACGACGGTGGAGCAGCGGATGGTCGCGAACGGGGTGTTTGGGGCGCTGAACGAGGCTTGGAACGCGTTTCAACAGCGATAGTGTTTGGGCGGACGGACGGGAAAGAAGTGTAGATCTGTAAGGTCGATGTATTTATGATAGTACGTTCACGTAAAGGACACAGTGGGCATCTGTCAGCCGAGAAACTGTTGACCAGAGGTCGGTCTGGTCGGCACACGGTAACCAGCACTTGTTTATGTCGAGATGATTACTATTTTTGGAGTAGTACAGGTTGTGATGCCAAAATACTAGTTACCTGTCACATGTCACAGGCTTTAGTATCTATAATCCGAAAAATTTACGTGGCGGTGCTGTAAATCCGGTAAATTTACGTGGCGGTGCTGCAAGTCGGAGAATCCCGCGCATGCACGCGTCGCCTGGGGAGGAACCCCGGCCGGGCGGTTAAGCGAGTCGTAAAGTGCTGTAAAGTGCGTGAATGGCCCGGTAAAGTGAGCTAAGTGACAAGCGACGAAAAATTTACAGTAAATCTTTGTAAATCTTGTAAATTTTTTCGGCCATCGGAAGCGGTCCGGGCGGTCCGGGCCTTGTGCATCGC